>UELV01080482.1:0-18810 GCA_900490015.1 Megastigmus stigmatizans
ATTAGTATTAGCATTTACTTGATTAATATCTCTTGTGCATTCATTATTTTTTGTAACTATTTATTATAGACAATGTCAAAGAATGTTTTTTTATTGAATTGCTTATTTTCAATTTAGTGTTAATTCATTAGACATTTTTATTTTGTCGAATGAAAGATAAAACGTGAATAGATGAGAATCATACGGTAATATTTGATATAATGTTCTTTTTAAGTTTTAACGGAGAAAGCCTTCCGAAATATCCTTAAGTGATCAGGAACCAGTACAGTGTCGATAAGCCCCACAATTTTGCAGTTGAGTTTTACTATTGTCACGAAAATCTAGCACATGCACAGACCTATACGTTTATCACTTATAATACTCAACAATCTCGATTTTATTCCACTGTACAAAATATAAAATACTAGCTAATATACTTTTGCCAAATAGAGCGCGAAGAAAACGAATACCGTTTAAATACTCGTCCCGCATATATTCCTATGACAAGCCAACAGCGCGCCACGGCCGTTTCAACTCTCCATAAAACATAGCCAATATTTATAGAATACATGATATGATGTAAAATAAATTATTCATAGTTATATACACTCCATACAAATAAGTGATTATCTTAAGATAGTTGCAAATCACTAGATTTTTATACAATTTTTTTATTCAGTAGAGAGTGAAATAGATTTTAACTTTATTCCAACCCTATGAGTCGAGGCTATTTTTATTACTCTGCTTTTTTAATATTAATAACTTATTCGTACGAACTACGAAATATCGATAGATTCTACTTTACCAATTATAGCGCAAAAAAGCGCAAAAGACATTCAGGTTTTAAAAATGTTAAGATATCTTGGGAAAACATTTTATGAAATATATTTTAAAGCTTAGAAAAACGAAAACGAGAACAATGAAGTCGGAATGACTAAGAATTATTAAGGTTTTAAATGAAAGACATAGCGAAAATAAAAAGATGATATAACCGCTTACATAAAAATATGAAATATGAATTCAATGTAAGAGTTTCAATATAACTTTGATTATAATAATAAGAAAAAGAATAACAATACAGTGCCTCATGGAATCTTTAATGTTTGATAAGAGCATATGCTTATTTTTCAGTAATCATCTTTATGAAAAAATAATCAAAGATAATAAAAATGTATAAGAAAATAAACGTATAACCTAAATATATTAGAAAAATTAAAAATAATAATTATAGGTATATTGAATTCTAATTAAAACTTTTAATAAGAATTATTTAGATCAGAATATTTGCAAAAATGATGTACTATTAAAATCTAACAGATGTTCAGATATCGGGTTATTTAGGAATATTGGGTTGGGCCTTATATAAAATTAAATTGATTAATTGCACTGCAGTGCATTGCAAATGTTAGGAATTAAGCATTATAACCCAAGAGTAAAACTCAATATTAAAATTTCAATTTTGTAAAATTGGATATAAATTTAAAAGAATTAAATATCGATGTATAAATACATTAAATTGTGGGGGCTTAAATTTTAAATACTGTTTTAAATGGTAATTAATATTTTTACTGAATATACATCATAAAAAAAAAACTAAATGTTTAAAGTTTTTCACGAAATTCATCCATGCTACATAAAAAATAAGATAAATTTTGAACAGCGAAAAAAAAAAATAATAAATTTTATAAGAAAAAATTGAATAGGTTTTTAATAAAAATGAGTATCTACGAACTATCCATATATATGAAAGATAATTGAATGTATTTTTGTGAAGTATAACAATATGTAAGTCTACATCAGCGCTGGAAAAGAAAGAAAACTGACTCCTGCTTTTAATTATAAAATAATAAGTTAGGATATGCAATGGTAATTATGTGCATACTTTATCATAGATACTCCAGAAACAAGTTATTTACACACGTAAGAAGTATTTTTAAAAGTATTTAAATATCTTACGTAAGCGATTCAACCAATTTTTCGTATCACATACATACGCGATAGATACGGTCAAATACACAGAAATATTTTCATAATTAATTGGTTTAGTGCATTTTACTTACGATTTAATCTTTTTAATGGTACAAGAATAACAAAATGTTTTTTTCTCAATATTTCGACCATGATATTGGTAAAAGTAGAATTTTTATGCTAAATAATCAGTCGATTTATTGCGCAAAGCTTTTATTAAGGAATAATATTTTTAGATTTTGAATTCCATATTATTTTAAGCTTATAAATTTATTAAAAAATTACTTCAATGATATTATACAATCCAGTATTCCTTCTTGTTTCATTGATACCAACGTTACAGCAATTTTTAAGAACCAATGTACTGTATCTCCCTTTTTCGGTTTAGAATATAATATTCTTAAGTTAAAGCAGCGTAATGATCAAACTGAACGACTAAATGCTAATATCAGGGTTGAATAAGGTTGTGCCGTTCAACTGTTTTCAATAAAAAAAAAATTTAAAAAAAAACAGGAATATTGGAATGTGCAGTAACACTGGAGTTATTTTTTTAGAATTTTTACAAACATAAAATTATTAAAAGCACATAATACACCTATAGATTTATCTAAATTGCCTTACTATATATTTCTTCGTATAAATTCTTTTATAAACTCGATTATTTGAGTTTAATTTATTTTCTTACATATGATTCTTATATATAATATATAAGTTCTATGAGAAATACCTGAATCATTTTTCTAGCTTATACCCAATTTTATAAAAGCATTGGCTTCAGGTCAATTGAAAAGCATTTGATCCTGTAAACTTTGGATTTATTAGCGATTAATTTTCGTGATTATATTTTAGTAACATAAAATTTAGCGTTGATCGTTAAAAAAATGCGAAATTAACTGTGGGTTAAAAATACAAATTTTGTACCCACTCTTTGTTTAAAAAATTTATCCCGACGTACTTGACAAACTTTATTTGAATACGGAAGAATACTGGCAGCTTTTAAAATTTGCACTTAAGCAAGTGGAGCCTAACCAGAGCTTTGTATTTTTAGAATTTAGAATATATATTATAAAAATAAAAACAAGCTAGTGATAAAACGTATTAAATCTATATAGTAAGAAGTGGAATTTAGAACTAATTATATACACATTAGGACCATGCCAGCTAAAAAGGCATAAAGCACAACCACAAGGAACACGAAGAAACAATAGACTTGTGTGTTCTTGTCTGTTCCTGTGTCTATGGTCTTGTTGTCATAACCTAATAACATATTGGATGAAATTCAAAATTAAATTATTTATTTTTCATTTAATGAATTATATTTAATAATTTACAATCTGAAAATAAACAAGTCGATTTTTAGGTTTTTTTCGTGTGATTTATTCATTGAAAATAAAATAATTTTTTTTATAAATGAGGGGTTTCGCTTACAAAAATACATTTTTCATTAAAAAGAAAGTAATATTTATGAGTTACCTTACAAAAATTCAAAATACTTGCATCAATTCTTTTATTTTTAAGATACAAACAATTATTTATTAAGATAATTTATCTTTGCTCCAAGCTGAATCTTTGTTTTTAATAGGTTATAAGGACGACTAGCCCATAGACCCAGAAACACACAACAACACACAGAGACATACAAATCCGTTGTCCCTTTTTGTTCTTTGTGGTTGTGCTTTATGCCTTTTTAGCTGTCACGGCCCTTAAGCTACAAATTAAAGTAATTATGAAACAAAACCATATAACAAAAGTAATGATTTTGATGTTTAATCGAATAGCTGTGAAAAAATCGAAAAGAGCCTTGCGTTACGTGCCTTTAAGTGTACTAATTAGATTTTAGACTAAGAGTAAAGGCGCTGAGTCTATCTTTCTGTGAATAAATTTTTTATGAGTTAAGTTTATCACAAATAAGTTTTATAAACATATAAAATTTACAAAGAAAGAACAAATATTAAAGTATAAAAAATTGTACGACTAACAGACCGAAGATCCAGTCTTTATTTTAAATTATTCTGTTTTTGTAAATTTTCATTGAAAAATTAACAAAATCTAAAATATGTAGATTTTTTGAAATTTGATGTACTTACCTGTGATGAATATTAATAAATAATATTTAAGTTTTATATAACCAGCAATAATGTTGTAGAAAAACGTCTTTATGAATGCTGCCAATTGCAGCTTTTTAAAAGTACTTGTATTTCTTACATTTATAAATCAAAAAGAAAAGAAATTATCAAAGTATCCTTTTTACAATAGGTCCATGTTCATGCACTTTAAGGCTCCGTATATAATCAACTTCGACACAGGAATTGTAACTGTGTACTTTAATATTTATTTTATTTTATTGTATCGGCTGCATAGAAGTTCAAATTGTATAAAAATCGCCTTAACTGATGCTCAGCGCCTCGAAAAAACATATTTTATACTCTGTGTAATTGTAATGCCGTTCGCCATCATTTTTTTTCAACATACCTAGTAAAATATCTTTTAATACTTTTTTTAATATTTTATTAAAACTTATTTAATTAAGATATATAATTAATGTGATTACGCTATGAAGAACAAAAATGATTTAATACAGAATTATTTTGTTTACATAAAAAACGATAACGAACGAACTAATTTTTCATAAGTTTTATTATTGTTTTTATGTAATAATTTTTAAAGTTTTTGTGGTTTTTGTTGTCAATAATTTTTCAAAATTGTTTAGGAGGTTAATGCATTTGTTAAATTTCATAGCATTCCAAATTGTTAATTCTGTATAATTTTATATTTCCATCAAAATGTAAAAATTCAACTGTATTCTATTTCAAAAGTAAAATAAAGTCTAGAAAGGCATCTGCTTAATTGTCATTTAGTATTACCTTCCAAATAAAAATTCATAATAAATATTAAAATTTACTTTTTACTATGAATTCACAGCCAAAAGAATAAAATATATCTAGGAATAGAATATAAGGAACATTATAACAAGCACTGAGGAACACCCTCGACCTCCTCAGTGTTACTGATATATGCATAGAAGAAGAATTTTGTATGTACAGTTGTCTTTATTTTCCTCACTTTTCCTTGTTTCTTTGGCTATGAAAAGTTTGTTAATAAATCATTCATTACTAATTATTGAATATTTTTACAGGGTCGCCAGTTTCTCCTCAACCATTTGAAGATGTAAGATTCTAAAAGGAGGATTATATATTTTTTTAGGATTATATGCTAATTTTTTCACTAATAATGCAAGACATACGAAACACTAAGAATGAGGAAAAGAAATAAATGGAACCAAATATTTTCTCAGCGCTTTATTAATACTCGAATTTAATAAAGAAAGTAAACAGATGTTTATTAGTATTTGCGCATAGTATATAATAATAATAACTGTTTTCATTCTTGTTGTATTTACATTATAGAGTGTAATAAATATACTTCATTTGTCTACCAAAAAATACTGTTCTCATATTCGCTACGTGCGCTAGGAGCTAATTCGCGATTTTTGCGGTCAACTCGTGGACTATACCATTGCAAAAATACATTGGCTCTTATGGCCGATTTTTAAAAATAATTAATTAAAACATTTTGCTAACTGCAAGATTACTCAAAAAATTATTATGAATCCCAATATTTATTTCCAATCCTCAAAAAGAAATTGATGATTTACAAATTTATTACCATTTTATAGAATATTATTTTCAATTTCTGTCCATAAGAGTCATTGTATTTTAGCAATGATAAAGTTTGCGTTTTGGCCGCAAAAACCGAGACGCAACAAAGTAGCGTTCGGAGCGAATGCACGGACAAAACCTAGGTTCGAATATATAGAATTTCCATCTCGAGACGCGGTCTTGAGTCGCAACTGTCCTTGTCTCGAACATAAGAAATCATACAGGTGCGACAAAGACTCAACTTGATCTCGAAAGGAAGATACGTCTATAAATTCGAGCCCTAAAGTCTTCAAAAACTTTTAATTGATTAGCGAATATGTCTACCGCCACCTCTATCAATACTCTGTACGCTAAATAGAATATGGACTTAACCGCAAACTAACCTAACTTGTTGTAATTTATCATAATAATGGGATTTATACAAATTCATATGTATCGAGACAAAACATAACGGCTTAAAATGCTATAACCCATATCACACTGTATGTAGCAGAAAAGTTTCTGAAACGCGATTTTAGAGAAACGTAATATTAACTTACAGAAATCTAATATCATTAAAAATGAGGTAATTAAATTAAAAGAAGTACAGATCAGGAAATCATTACTAATTCCAACTATTACTAATCCTAATCTACATGGCTTTTGTTGCGTCAACCAAGTACTTCTCTACTGAAAAATCTCACCTGAGATTTCAGGCCAAAATCTCATGTAAAAATTTTTTTCCTTTTTTGCACGTTTTAAACTAATCTTAGTCGATTAATGTCTTTTTTTTTTAATTCGAACTTAGAAAATTCTTGAAAAAAGGAATAAAATTTTTTCTAAGTCAAAATTTTTCAAAAATTTTCTTAATTCGAATTTTTCAAAAATAATCATTAATAGACTAACCATGGTTTAAAACGTACAAAAAGGCAAAAAAATCCTTACATGAGAAATATCAGGTGAGATCTCAGGTGAGATTTTTCAGTAGGGTTTGCTGCCCAAAATCCAGAGATAATTTGCTGGTTAATGCTGCAAAGTTCTTTGTTGTCCCAACAAATCATTTTTTAGCATATGTAATACTACTACAAGACTCCCCTTTCAAATAATACAAATTAAAAAAACATTTTATGAAATATCACTACACTTACTTAATAAATAATGTTCCATTATCAGTCAAATAACAATATCTTGACATTTGCAGATCGTGATGGACAAAAATGTATTTACATAAAGTCGGAGGTAAATGTGGACGTGTACAAGAACTTTGATAGAATCGCGTCCGCAAGCGAAACTTCCAGTACCAGTTCTTCGATAATTCAAAGACAAATAATGATATCCCCTGCACCGTATCCCATTATCAACCAAGAAAGCTATTTTGACGAATTGGATAAGTCCCAGGGTAAGCATGCAGATCGTAAAACTGGTAAAACTGACATGACATAAAAACAGCAAATAATTTTTATTATATTTTTACAGCAGAAAGTCACTATGCTTTCGCTGGTGAGTTTACTTTAAATCGCCCAGAATTAGACAATAATAGCAATGACGAAATCTTTAAAGAAGTAAGCCGAAATAATTTCAACGTATTATTAAGGAGGCTCTTGGGAATACAACTACAGTCAAACATCGTAAAAATATGAGCGCTAATATTATAAATGATTTTTAAATCATAACGTTCATACAGGCATTGTATTGGTCGTTTATTGTCTATCTTTAATGAAAATAAATAAACATTACTTGATACCATTTTAAATTAACCACTGAGAGAACAAAAAAAAACAATGTCATAACCACAATATACACGTATTACTATTATTTCGGCAGATAATATCTCGAAATTTTCTACGGCTACGAGTATTTTAGATTAGGCGATTTGAAAAAGAAACCTTTTTTTTTTATTTCATATATTTTTTATTGCTCAAAAAATTATAAATGCTTCGCAAATAATCAATTTTTCTAGTTTTTGCCTCAGTCCTGTAAGAGTCAATCATGTAAAAAGTAAAAATTTCATGTTCGAATTTTATCATAATTTGCACGGGAAAGAAGTAAAAAAAGGATTCCATGAGATTCAGCAGATCTTAGATTATTAAAAATATTATAGCTAAGTGCATAAAAATTTATACAAGAGCCTCCTTAAGTACACTTTATATGTAGAAAAATGAATAATTGTTTACTTTACACAGGGTCTAAGAGCGTACTTGATAAAAACCCCCGACGGTACTGCACTTTTGAGCAGGGCCGACAATTTGAATCCGACAGATCGAAGGACTCTAACCAATATAGTAGTCGATTATCTTTTCAATACTCATATGAGAAATTTTTCGTAAGTCCATTAAATTTATCTTTACAATTGTAAGCTTAGTATGTTATTTAATTTTAACAGTAGCTGCGAACAATTTTTCACAGAATACGATCGGAGATATTCATGAAAGTGTCCCAAGAAATTGTCAAGGTTTTTCGAAATGAAAGAATCGGAACGTACTATGTACCGTACAAAAATGGAGGCAAGACCAATGCCAGTGAACGTGCTAGCGGCAAGCTTTACGCAAAGTATTATAATCTCAAGCGAAAACATACGCTTATTAAGAAAGGTAAAATACATATAATTATTTAAACAATTATCTAATCACATATAACGATCATAATCAACTGCACACTTTCTTGTATCGATGCTCCCGAGTAAGAAGTTGGACACCACGCAGGGTCCAGTTAGAAAAGGCGGTAGTGCAGAATCCGGTAATAGGAAAAGACGACAACGCAGATTCCCGTTGGAAAAGGGGACAACTCAGAATGTGTTTTGAAAAGGAGACAACTCACAAAGGCCTATTTTTCTACTGACTTTAAGACGGTGTTATATTTGTAATTTATGTGGAAATTGTTTAAAAATGTTACAATCAAATTGGAAGTTTCTACGTAAATTTCGAACATAAAACCTTAAAGTCGCTAAAGAAATAGGCGTTTGTGAGTTGATTTCTTTTCGAAACGGATTCTGAATTGGCCCCTTTTCCAACCGGAATCTGCGTTGTTGCCTTCTTACTCGGGAGCGCCGATATGTACAATTACTCGTTTACTCAGATCTTGATTAAATAGGTAATAGTTGCTAAGCCCTAAAAGTTATTTGCACAAGCGAACTCTGACAAAATGATACTAAAAATAATTTAAATTTGTAAAACTTTGTTATAGCTCTCGAAAAGAATAAAACTGGTAGGATGGCAGAAAAAGATAAGCAGTGTAGCGTGGCTTATCAGTTTCTGAAAGAAAACGTTCACTTTTCCTCAATATTGTTCTCGCATTGGAAAACAACTTTATTCATGAGACAAGATTTTCTCAAAAGTAACGACCTACTAAAATACTTGACTGAAATACCTGCTCTGTACGATAACGAAGGCTACAAACTCCTTATGGACGATTTCGATTGCGCATACCCCAATGCCACGAATAAATTATTGGACAAATGGAATGTACTTTCGAGAAAAATCGTAACCATTTGCGTTGAAAAAACTATGATCGAACAAGATTTCAACCCTACTAATATTGGTAAGGTTCTTCAAGAGCAGTGGTAAAGCTCGCGTAGCTTTTAAAGCTGCTGACCCATTAATTTTGAACGCGAGCCTATTATAAACACACGTTATATGTACATGTTGCAGATATCCTAGTTATGACCCACTTACCTGCTCTGCTTTATGTAAGGGAAAAAGCTAAGATAGCTGATGAAAGAACAGCGGCTCAACATAAAATCGCAGCTCAAGAAGCGTTTTTCCTCGCAATAAAAGTAAGCATCCTTGTTCGTAAATATAACAGTTGAATTTTTCATATATTAAATGTAAATGTTCCCTTCAGGATGCCTTTGAACTA
This sequence comes from Megastigmus stigmatizans, assembly GCA_900490015.1. Lineage (NCBI taxonomy): Eukaryota > Metazoa > Arthropoda > Insecta > Hymenoptera > Megastigmidae > Megastigmus > Megastigmus stigmatizans. The sequence goes on from UELV01080482.1 coordinate 9,441, forward strand.
AAAAGGGTAATTCGAGAGAGAACTGAACTGCAAAAGAGCTGCAAAAACTTGCATCCATATATAATTGGGGTACAGGAAACGCAAGAAATTTATGTAGCTATAGGCGATGCTCATTACTGCATGAGCAGCATACCTAACGCTGTGGACGTTTGCTTTAAAATTTTCTTCGCTTTGAACGTTCCGTATCCGATTGCATGCAGATCAACGTGGAACTTTCTCCAACAATACGTTTACGAAATAAGTCGCCCAGATGATAGAATCTATACTAGGGTAGAGTGTTTTATAAGCGATCTCGAAAGAATTCCCTGATGAAATGGCGGTAAACAGCAATAATTATTGTCTTGGCATTTTTGAGACCAACGAATCGGATAACGCTTAACAATCGACCATTCATACTATTATTTCTTTTTCATTTTATTTAAAAAATCTTACTGTTCTTTAATTTCTTAGACATTTTAAAAATTGTTCTTGCGATCCGTCATTTTGTGTCATTGTCAAAGCCTTGTATATATATTATATATACATTTATATATACATCTATATTTATATACCTTTTATATGTACATTTATATAATGTACTTAAATTTATGTACTTAAATTTTTTATAAAAAATTTCTATTACCTATCGTAAAATTAAGTTTCCATTAAAACATAGTTATATTAAGTTTCGTTTAAAAAAGTTTTTTGTTACAGACATTTATACCAGAAAATGTATTTTTAATTGCTCGTATTTAATATTTCAATTATATTGTTCATTAATCAACTTTCAATATGATAAACCTAACGCAAGAATATTAAATAGTATTGTATTAATATTACGAGTTTTGCCAATTTATTCTACATCTTGTATAGTATTGAGAGCTATAAATTAAAATATAAAAATTTATAAACCGGTAAAGATATAATATATAATTCTTCTGGCATTGGAAAATGTTACATGAGCTCTTATATAATTACATACTATTTTTCGCAAAAAATATTAGCGAAAACTTGGATTTCATAAGAAAAACAATCTATGTGTTGTAATCAATATGTTGTAAATATGTGTCTCTCTATACTATTAATAATTTATTTCTATGTATGAAAAAAATAACTTTTGATTTTGATCTTCATTACACGTTGCATCAAGAATCGATGCACCACACTATGCATTATATTACTCTATTTATTACTTGAATATTTTATCCTATGTTAATTTTCCCCCCGAAAATTATGAATTCCCAATATTCCTTTTACACATGAACATTAATAATACTTATGAGGAAATCGAATCAGGTTGAATGTCAATAGAAATTTGATGTTGGCACCAATGCTTTGTAGGTATGAATCTAATAACTTGCAACTTTGTACAATTTGAGTTTCTACTAATTCTAGTGACTACTAGTCCAGTATTAATCGTAAAACTGTAAACTAAGAAGACATTAACATCTCCCACGACCACTGACACTTTGCTATTTCTGTTTCATTTCAGGTTACAGTGGTTGGCAATTTCAGTGCGATAGGTGCAAAAAACTGTATAAATCTAAAGGAACGTTGGTTCGCCATCAACGTCACGAATGCGGAGTTGTACGGCAATTTTGCTGCTCGCTATGCTCAAAGAATTTCAAACACAAGCATCATCTTCAACAGCACATGATAAGAATGCATAGTTGGATGAAATATCCTGCATAATTTATTTACTATACGGCAATTACTCTATGTACATATTATAATTATTTTTCTATTTATATTTTATTTTGTGATAAATTTTTTAAATCCTTATTTGCTTTTAAATTTATAACCTCAACCTGATGCAGAATTACATTAAGTGAGCATCTACCATTTGTACGACACAATGCATTACCTCTTTGTATATACCTATATGAAGTAAAATTTGAATAAAAACTTGATAAGTTTGGTATCTATCTAAACAGAGAATGTATACTATAGTATTTTACAAAGTTTTATAGTTTCTTACGCTGTTTTATAGTAGAATGAGAAAGAAAAATATTACAATACATTTTTTATTAATTTTTTTTTTTAATTTAAACTCACTGCCGGTATCGACTTAAGCGCCACAAGGGAACGGCTAAAAAAAATTCTTATTTGTTGTTCCACAAATCATTAGTCCCGTCATCTTTTCACAGCACAATATCAAACGCACTTTAACTATAAAATTGTATAAATAACATGCATACCAAAATTTTGACACTATCGATATGAACCTCCCATCGACATCCAGCCTCCCAACTGGGATAGAAGCTAGTCTAGATAGACTTAGCTGATGAGCTACTGCCGCGAACTAGACAGTTTTGTTTGCTTTGTTTGCCCTATTCCCAGGGCTCCCAATGACTCGTTCTCTTCTTTTCCAGCAGCTAGCTGGACGGAACACGGCCAATTCACGTGCGAGCGTTGCTACAAGGTGTACAAAACCCGGGGCTCGTTGACGCAACACCAGAGGCGCGAGTGCGGCGTTGAGCGCCAGTTCGCCTGCGTCATCTGCGGCAGTCGATTTAAGCACAAGCATCACCTCAAGAAGCATCTCAATCGTCTCCACTTCGTGTAATCTTCATCAGTCGCTGGATAATTCGCAAGATTTTTGTCGCGATTCCCTTCACTTCCATTCGACATTCGCTTACCGAGTATTTGTTTATTCTGTCTGCGAAAACTAAATCGATTAAAGCCTTACCTTACCTAGCACAGGATTAGTTTTAAAATAGATTTTTCCAGAACCAATTTTGACTCACGTCGTTAAGTGTCGCGTCGTGATGCTCTACGAATTCTGTACGGGGTTTAATAACGATATCTTAGTAAATAATCTTTTCTATAGGATTTATGTAGTAAGCACGATGACAAAACCAAGAGCTTAACGATTAATATTAATTTAACTCAATTATTTATTTCGTACGTCGTTTTCACCGTAAATTAGTATAACCAAATGAATGATGGATATGAATGCATATAGTTTGTGTAACATAATATATTATATCTACTTGTATATATAGAGTACACAATCGCCATTATAACATTTTGTAGCTATATGTTACAAAAATTGTTACGAACTGATTCATTTTGAAAGAAATATTGTATAATAATTTAACTAAATATTTATATGCAATATTGTAAAGAAAAATATTTATTGCAATGTGATAGCGTTATGAATTGATCAGCAAAAGTTTTAAAAGTTTAACTTCTACTTAGTGTTTATTATTTAAACGAGAAAGGCCAGAAATAACAAATTTTTGGTTATAAGCTGAAATTTATTGATAATATTAATAACTTAATTTGTTATTAAAGTAATTGCAATAGCTACAGTAAATGAAAAAGTCGAGGAGAGTAGAAATTGGGACGTTCACCATAACATTTTGTATAACAACATTCAAATTCAAATTTATACTGTTTATTCTACAAATGAAAGTAAAATATGTCAATAGAAAATCTAAAATATAGAAACAAATATTATTTTTTCAATAAGTGTCATCCATTTTTTGTATTTTTAAGTTAGTAATTTACAGAATGTAAAAAAGTATCGCGTGATATGAATATTATACATTCTTTTTTCTAATTTATAGTTATTTGAAAGTGTAAATAAAATGATGGAAATATTCAATATTTTACTGTTTGAAAATTCTATGTTCGATTGAGAAAGTACAATTTCAATTGTAAATTATTTTGTTGTCAATTTACCTTTCCTGTGCAGGAGTTGTATGTAGTAAAGCCATTTATTTTGGACGAGTCTACTCGTGCACAGAACGGTGAATTTATAATTTTTAACAATAGTTTGTTCACGAGTTTTTAAACCTAGTTGAGCAAATTTAAGAATTTGCGAATTTTAAATACTTTCAACGATATCTTTTGCACGAAATTCATTTGAACATTAAATTTGTTGTTGTACAAGCACCCATAGTTGTTTAACTTGTACGAAACATTTTTATATACATTAAATAAATGTTTATAGGATAATAAGAAAGCATAAATTCTAATAAGTTCTTTTCCCTTAGCCAGCTCGTGGGAATATGTGTAATAATTAATTCATATTGTTTATATTTCTATTTACGATTGCTCATCATTCCTTCTTTATATTTTATCCTTATACTCAGTGTTTTAGCATACAAGTTTTTAAGCTGAATTTATTAATCATTTGTCACGAACATTTTCGTTTTTTCAGTCAAACTCATAATTTTAAACTGTACGTAAACATAATCATTGTCAAGGTCTACGTCATTGTTTAATTCATTAATTATATAACAGAAACCCATTCATAAAAATAAAAATTAATTTGTACTGAATGTCACAATGGATTTATTCCGTGTGATCTTAGTGGGTAAAGAGTATAGGATCAATAACAAAGTGAGAAAGAGGATAAATGAGCGAGGAAAGTTAGGACGCCACTAAAATATGTAACGCATTATATGCTTTTAGGTTTGTACGATGCAGTGACCGGAGTCCAGTGGAAGTACGTCTGCGCGAGTTGCGGCAAGACGTACAAGTGGCGAGACTCGCTAAACCTGCACAGAAGGAACGCTTGTGGCCAGGAGCCGCGCTTCCCTTGCGAATTCTGCGGTCGGAAGTTTAAGCACAACCACCACCTCAAGAATCACACGCGGAGGATGCATAGCGGTAGGAAAACTAATCGGAATGCTAAATCGAAATCGAAATAGAAAGCAAAATTAATATATCAGTAACTTATTTTTTACACCATTTTACATGCGACATTATTGATAATTATTGATGGCGGACACACCATTGACTGGTGCCATCGCCGAAATCCCTGCTACCGCAGTACTGGTTTTTCAGGTGTCTATACTATATATAGAATGTGAAAGGTACTCCGCTCAAAACCGCGATAGCCAGGCTGACATAATAATTCTGGATACTTTTCTTCTCAACAAAGGCAATCTACCTATTCTAGTGGAAATGAAAATAGAAAAATGGAAACGGAAATAGAGTTTTACGTGATCTTGGCTTTTTGTTAGTCCATCGGTTGAACATATGCGTTCCTACAGTTGTTTTGTAGCGGAAAATGGAGTTTCGACTTTTAACTTCAAATTCATTTTCAGTCAGCTTTATTAGTATTTATAAAAATTACATATTTTTTTCTATTTTTCAAATCTTTTGTTATCTGACACTGATATTACATAGTATTCATAGTTGACATCAACACCATAGTAAAAAAAAACAACAACAATGTTCGCGTGATTTGCTTCACTCATAAAAATAGCTGCCTCTGATAAAGTATTTCCTCCTCTAGGATCGAGGAAGCAAAATTAAATTATAAGACTTTGAATAACGTATACAATTATTTTTCTACATAAATTTTAAATAGAAATTATAAAAAATATTGTAATTTTGCATATATATTAAAAAAGAACTTTTAATAAAACATCGTAATAGAACATCACAAAAATTATAAAGTAACCAAAAGTGCACAACCAATTTACAGTAGAAAAAGGATGGGTCAGTCAGACGCACACTAAAAGAAAGATTCTTAGATTCAACGAAGGGTAATTTGCCTGCTGAAGAAATTATTTATTTGATTCCAAGAATAGTATTAGAATTTAGAATCTAAACAAGGTTTAATGAAATCTATTAAAAGTTACTTAAAACAAACCCATATTTCGTTGTACGAAATAAATAATTTCTTCTGCACGCCAAGAAGCCTTCATTGAATCTAAGATTGTTTCTTAGTACTACTAGTCTACTACTACAAGTCTACTATTATAGACCTATATTTCATGCAGTAGTGTATTATATTATATTATAAATTCAGATATATTATAAATATATCTGAATTCATTGATTCATGTTATAAATAGATCTTTTATTGATTCGTTTTGGTTAGAATATGTCGACGCTAAATTTAAATAATAAAGTGGAATTTGAATTATAAAAAAGGTTTATTCATTATATACGTACAACTTTACATATACATATAATATAAATAATATCAGTATGGGTTTAAATGTGGTATACATACATACATACATATGAAATTATATAGTTCATGTGTAATTCTTTAATATATAAAATGGCCTTTGCAACAGGTTCTTATGCACATATATTGTTAGTATCAAATGCGTTTTCAACTTATACATTGGTGTTATGTTATTTTTAAGAAAAACTTTTAAATACTAATAAGTAATGGTGTTTCTCTAAATAGGCATGATATTGATTTAAAAAGAAATGTTGACCCTGCCATTTGAGTGGTAATAAGTTAAGAAGCCATTATTCAGAATCAGCATTATTATTCTGCGCATCGGCCATTTCATCGATTTGGATTTGATAGCATTGTCAGGCTAAAAAAAGCATGAAGGTAAAAATTATTCTTGTAAACGCAAGTCTAAGTGGTCTAATTGTACAAACATCAATAAGTATTCAGCTCATTTAGTCACCTTTCTATTCACTCTCAAACTACAGTATTTAGAATAGTTTAATAAAAATAATTACCCTAAATAGGAAGTTCTAGTTTTACGTTGCAGCTGTAATACTATGCGAAATATTCTGTTATTCAAACTCTTCCATAGTTACATCACTCAAACGAATTGAGCACATTACAATAAAAGACGATAATAAATGATGTCTTGTTGGTACGTTGCAGGGATCGGATTGCCGATTGCCGACCCACTACCCGCTTACTTACCCGTACAGGTATATCAAATACAAACAAATTGGAGCTTCCGATCGAGCGATCCGATCCCTTCGTCTCCCTTCTCTTTCGCGCTCATCACCTTGCGCTAACAAAGCTTCTTTCGCTTTCAGGATTCTCATGCATGCTGCCGTCCGCCTCTGTTGATCCTCTGGAGGTCCCCGGGATCGACAATCGCTGTCAGCAACAGAGACTCAGTGCAGCAAGCAGTGCTCAAACATTCCTGTGTGGTCAGTGTAACAAGGGCTACACCCGGGTAGAGAATCTGATGCGTCACCAGAGACTAGAGTGCGGCCAGCTGCCCAAGTACAAGTGCAGTATGTGCTCCCGCCGGTTCTACCGACGCTACGAGCTCACCAATCATAGCACAACCAAGCACAATGTCAGGCCGCAATTCCCGCCTCGACCGAGAAAGTACTCCAAACTATAAATTACAGCTGCTACGAGCGGTGGTGAAAAGTATACATATAACAGGCCGAAAACCCAGTCTTAGCTGTACCGCGGCTCGTACCTTCACCGCAGATTATCGACCGAGAAATCTCGGTGTAACATTTACAGATTATTACTAATACTACAATTATGTTGTTTCAATTTTATTCAGCTACTTTTACTGCACTTTCAGCGCGCATCATCAAAATCGATAATTTTTATTTTCAATTATTGTGTGCATACATTTTTATACGATATATATATTATTAGTCAAATCACTTTTACATTATTTAATGGCAAGGAAACCCACATAATGGGGTCGGACATAAAATTTTGTCCTTGGTCGGTACGTACACCTGTTAGCTGTACTATCCAACAAATCGATAGAGAACTTGACCGCTTTTTAAAGATATAGCTAAAATTCAAATTTAAATCACAAAGAAAGTAGGCCATGATCTATTAGAAATTTAGTCTTTCATTTATAGTTAACGCACATCAACTATTGCAACCTCTTAATTTAACTAAAACGCTCATACAATGCTCTTACTAATTGAATAATAACACGAGATACCTCAAAGATTATATATTACTGTAATAATGATATTTTGTAGCCAAGTAAAGAAATAAAAAAACTGAAAATGAGAATGAAACAGTGTTTTAGTTAATCTATTCGTCTGATTGATTTTAATTGATAGTATATATAAGAATTATATAATGTAATTCACAATTTCGTAAGTAGAACGATTGCCAGTATTCAACCTCGCCAAAAGAAACCGTAAAAATTTCATGGTTTTATTTGACGAAAATAAAACAGCATCGATGCTATTGTTATTACGATGATTATTATTATTATTATTATTATTATTGTTATTATTATGGTTATTATTATTATTATCAAGAGTTTGCCACCAGAACAAAAAATTTAAAACTTTCTCTGAAACTCTGGTTTCAGACTTCCAAATCCTCATGTTTGCTCTGGAAGACATCAGCGAAACTTTAAAGGACATATCGAGGCAACAGCGTCAGGGCTCCGCCACATTGTACACTATGCCTGATTTCGGCATAAAGGATGACAACAAGCAGACAACCGTAGCCTGCGATCGTGGATTAGCCGATAAACACGGTATGAATCTTCCACTAAAGGAACTTCAAGAATTTCTTGACTTTGACGAGAAACTCAAGAACGACGAAGAAATCCGAGAAGATTTCGTAAGCGCCAAGACATTTTGAGACTCGGAAAATTTGAATAGTTTTGTAAATGCATACTTTAGCTTTAGATCAATTATTAAAATTTAAAAAAAAAACTAGTGTCATTAGGCAAAATTATTGAAAATTATTCAAATTTTCTGTATCGAATTCAACGTTACTCCTGTTCGCCTCTGAAACTATTTACTCTAACATTTTAGGTAGCAGCATTGCCTACACTCATCGATCGTCATAACATAGTCTCGAAAAGTACTACAAACATACTTAGAAAGTTCATGAGCAGAGCTGTAGTTTTAAAATTTACAGTTCAAAAGAAAATCACTGACAAGATCGTTTTGAAAGATACAACATTTTGTAAATGTGCCTTAGGTAAGATAAACAAGTTTAAATTATATTCAATATTATTTATAAAATAGGGTGTAAGTAAATTATACGATAGGGTGAATGTTTTTTTTATTCAGATTCTAAATTAGTTGGACGTATAATGATTCCTTATAAATACGTTTGATAACGTTAAACATGAGATTTAATTTGACATTAAAATTAGAATGGAAATATTCTGTATAACGTTATCACACATAAAATTTTATTCATAACTTTAATTTATTTTCCAGAGGTACTATTAAAAATGCACAGAGATACTCGAGGAAATCCTATAACAGAAAAAGATGTGTTTGGTGCTTTCGGAAGTTCTCTAAACAACGCAAAAGACTGGGATGGCTATCGTTCTCAGCGTAAAGAAAAAGAAAAGGAAAAAAAGGCCAATTCCTACAACGAACAGATATTCCTTTAAGAGGATGCCGGAGTCGCCTGTTTTACCGACATTATGTTTTTCAAACTTTTCTCTTTAACAAATTAACCAATTCACTTGAAACTTTTAGAGATGATAGAATGATCATAAATAGAACGCGCTCAGCCCAGAAATTTACGAAAACTAAAATAATATAGAAGCTAGAGAAGAAAATACCAAATTTTTACTGATTTCAATTCAATCCAAGAGATGGCATGATTCTGACTTTGCAATTATATTTCAAATTAAAAATATTATATTTACACAATTTATTGGTAATTTCAGGGCTGAGCGCGCTTCAATTATGATCATTCTATCAT
>UELV01080483.1:0-18261 GCA_900490015.1 Megastigmus stigmatizans
ATATATATATATATATATATATATAATATCGATGGCATTATGTAAGCGCGAGGAGAGATACGGCTTTTTCGGCGCAGATGAGGGACGGAAAAGTTTAGCGAGTGCGTGTGTATGTACACCGTTCGTGTGGTTTCGATAATCGGTTTGCGTTGGGTAATCGCGCGAGATAATGGCTGAAGAATTCAATTGCTACTTCGAATTGTCCGCAGATCAATAAAATATATCTGCTGCATTTTCGTTTGCGCAGCTGATGCGCAATATTTATATAATTTTTGGTATACTTATTATTCAAACCTCGACACGTTATATAGAAAATATCAGCGCATACATAGTGCGTAGACCATGTATTATATATATTTCTCTTCGCAACGCTGCATTTGATTATGTTCGCTGACAATGTGAGCACGTGCTACTTAGTCCGAGACTTAGTCCGCCGCCACTGCACATCTCGTCTGCGCGTTAACGACTCACGGCGACACATGTATACACGGCTGTCCCTGCCTGTGTGAGTCTAAGCGGGTATAACGCGTGCGAAAACACTTGCGGTGACAAATTGCCGACGAGCTTTTCCTTGGGAATTCTTCTGTTTGCGAATACTTAGTCGGCTACATACCTATGTTGTAACGCGAGCCGCCGCGACTGTGTTGGTCACTTTTTTTTTATCTTTTTTTCCGTACCTTGCGTAGCTTTTGTTGCGAACAAGAGGAGCGAGTGAATCGGAATCGGTGGGAGAAATCGAGCTAGATGGAAAAATAAAGCCTTGAGTTCGTTTTAGTCCAATGCGTTTTAGTGGATTTGTGTAGTTTTTTTTGTGTTTGCAATGTTATGACGTTGGGATTGTGTATCACGAGCTGCATTGGGAAAAAACGGTTTTTCTTGACAATGTCGATTTTAGTTGCTCGATGACAATTTCTTCTGCAAATGCTCAGTTGTAAATACTGTAAACTTAATTATTTTTGGAAAATAAATTAGATTTATTTTTCTTGTTAATTCTATAAAATAGTTTCATAGGTAACTTTAGGCATAGAACTTGCGGTAACTAATACTTGTATATAAGATTGTCCAGCACCGTTATAAAATTTCAGAAAGTTGAAGCTACCTATCAAAACTTCGCAGATTTTTATCCTTGAGAATTTCTAAGTTTTTACAGAATTTTTAAAGAAGAAAAATACTAAGTTAAACGCATACTTTTCAAATCTGGGATTTTTAACATTAACGCATGGAATAATGTAATTTGGGGCGTGACGCATCCTATATATGCCGAATATTACTCAATCAATAAAAGCCAGCTATTACGTTTAATCATGGATCTATATAGATTTAGAAATGAAAGGATAAAGATCATAGAGTCTCTAACTCACGAGATATTTCATTAAACTTTCGCGTAAACATTGGCAGAGAGTCAAATGTAGGCGCGATAGTGATAAAGTGAATATAAGAACGAGTGAATCTGGTAAATATTTAAAATATCAGCAGCGCATCAATATCTGTTTACTACGTTTCATGGCTCAAAGTATACCTGAACATTATCGAAATTTCAAATACGCTTTGTAAGGGTCAATTCTTTACCTGGAATTTGAATAACATCTGGAAGTCCTGCAGCTGTTGCTACAAAGATTACCCACTGAGGGAAAAAGTATAGTAAAAATTACCCTAATAAAAGTACAGAATTCTGAATGTCCAAAAGGTTTCTTAAGTGTTCTTGGCCCTTGGCCTCTTCGCCCATTCTTGTTCATAAGTAAGAAATTCCGGTCAGTAAGAATATGAAAAGTGAAGTATATATTGTGCCAAGCATACCATCACCTTGTCTTAGAAGGAAGGGATATTGTAATGTGCATACCGACCGCGGGACCGATACTAATGAGAGTAGAGAACCGATGGTATATTATTTATGATACTTATACCTGGAGATTAACCGTCAGCTGCGGGACTTTATTTTCAAAGCAGTATGATTTTGTACTTACTTACCTTTTAACGAAACGCATCCCTTAAAGGACAACCTTTGCAATTATAATACCTCAATCTACCTGAAAAAAGATTTGAAATGTTGACACAAATGTTGTCTCAAGTAAGTCTTTTTCCTAAAAATAAATATTTACAGTATATATACTATTAAGAATTTAATTATAATTATTCTGATAGCATTGTAGAACGAAATTGTATAATATAGAAAACTTATTTTTATCGTTGTTAAAAAGTATATATGTAATATTTTAAATATCTTTTATTTTAGAGTAATAACCATTGTTAATTATATTTTTTTCAAATTTGCAAGTTGGAATATTATGTTTCATTTCTAAAAGAAAAATCGAATACGATAAGTTTAGCGATTGAAAGACCCTGGCACAAAAATGCCATCACGTTCATTTTCTTTAGCTTTCGAACCAACTGTATACAATGAAACATGAATTAATCAGATAAGTTCGCTGTATAAAATAGAAACATACTTATTGTCGCGAGTCTCAAAGCAAAGACGCAGTTTTTGTCGCAACGCTTCCTGTATTCCACTTTTATATCACAAGGTCCTGGACAAATAAAACATTCCACCTCCACTGCATTAGTCATTTCAATTTGTAGGCTCGATTTGTGGGGACTATACCTTACGCATATAATGGGACACTCGGCAAATTTGCCCAGAGCCAATATTTGTTCTTCCTCTGTATAGGCTTTGAGTGATGTAACGCGAGTATATACTTATATACTAAACGCACAAAAAATGCCACAGACTTTCCGCGAATTTCGTGAATTCGCCTCGCCCTGTACACACACGCATACATATACACACGAGACGAGATGTTGCCGGAAACGTACAGTACGAGTGCCAAAGTTATCAGCGCTCGGTGTACGAGGAGAAGATTGAATAATTGGAGAAGGAGGCATTCATTACCCGATTCTTCCGCTCCTGGAGGAATTAATAAGACAGAACGAGCGGGAAACAAAGTGACGGGGACTCTCCCTGCTTCTCGAATGGAAGATAAACTTATCAGTGATAATAGGTAACGACGAATTGGGAGCGTTTGTTGCTATACGAGCGCGTGTACATACGTCGCTCTGACGCGCAATGAATAGAACAATGGCTATAGGATCGATTTACATAAGATTGAATATGCGTGTGTAAGAGTGCAAAAACGACTCGTTATAGATTCGAGCTAATGAACTTTACAAACATTGTCGAAATTTCCAAGCTTCTCGAACAAATTGACCACCGCGATCAAGTCACACGTCGAATGTTCTCTCTTCGTTTTTTTTTTCTAAGGGAATATATAATTTTTGGCCAATTCACAGGTATATGGGACGAAATAACTCTCTCTCTCTTTCTCTCTCTCACTCTCGCGCGCGTGCGAAAACTATTTTAATAACTCGAAGACGTATTTCTCACTTTGACGACAGCAGAAGAGCCGCGTGCGCTGCAGCTTGGGCGCGCGAGAAGGTGTGCGAATGCGCGATGTGTGTGGGAAAAGTCAAGAAACACGCACATCCCGACCGCGTGGCCGTTTTCAACGAACGCGCGCGCTATTGACGTCGCGAGAGAGACTCGAGCCTCTGTAAGATAATAGTTTTCTTGGCAAGCGAGGGTGGTTATACGAAGAGAAAGTCCCACCGCGCATCTCGCGCACGAATCGTCGTTCTTCGATCTGCAAAAAGATACTTATTCTCGACAAACTGTTGCTCTTTGGCATCAAAATTTCCTCGCTTGCGTATACGCTATATTAGCTTTGTGCACACCAATCAAAAAGAGAAGAAAAAAAAACGAATAATCGAGATGGAATGCAGTCATTGCGCTCTGCACATAATCGCGCTGTACTCGAGACAGTTGAAAGGCCACAAATCACCGAAAGCTCGCCTACACACACACAAACACATACAACTCAATCGGCACACATCCACACGTCATCTCTCTGTCTGCACCAACGTTCATCTATAAGCCGAACTCTTCTCTGCATTTGCACACCTATAGACGCGTGTATAGGTGGGCTGAATGCGTGAGTTTATATAGCGAAGGGTTGCGCGTCGTTTCCTCTCTCGCTCATCTTTACCCACTCACACACACACACACACACACACACACACACACAAAGAGCCGCACATAACTGCTTCTCTTCACTTGTGAGTCTGTCGTAATCGCGCTATACGCAGCCGTCGTGCGGCAGCAGCAGCAATAGCAGCAGAGAGCTGCACTCTATGCAAGTATAACAGTGTTCGCGCACGCGCTTCCTTTCTCTCTCTCTCTCTCTATCTCGCTCCCGCTTCTGTCACTCGTCCGCGATTCGCTCGCGCCAAGAGTTGCCTGCCTCGCTCCGCACAGTCGGCTCGCGCGAGCGGCACGAGCTTTATATACGCGGCTGCTGCTCTCTCGCTATAACTCGCTCTCGCGCAAGAGAGAATTAAGATCGTCGCGTGCAGTGCAGGAGAAGAGGAAGAAATTAAAAAAAAAAACAAAAAAAATCACAAAAAAACAAGACGCAAATTGGAGCGATACAGAGTGTCGGATAAGAAGGCCGATTTCGGTGTGCTTCCTTTCGACATCGAGTTCCCTCGATTTTTCGCCACACCAGCCAGCGGTAAATCGTAAAGCGTGTGATGGAACAGTAGAAGCTTATACGCGCGCACTCGACACCGACGCACATACACACATACACACACACACAGGCACGCGTCGTGTGCGGCAGCTTAATAATACGCGCATCGCGCGATGCAAACGTCGCTCGAGCTTACATAAGCAGCGTCGAGACTGCTTCGCTAGTATATAGTAGCTCTCCCGAGCTCTCTGCACCGAGCGCTCGCGCACACGCACACGCACACACGCTCATACGCGCACACACACGGGCGCGCAGTGCTACACATTGCGCAGAGGGGGAGAAAGAGAGAGAGAGAGAGAGGAAAAAAAGCGCGAGAGCAGTAGAGGGAGACGAAGCAGAGCCAGACGCCGAGTGTCGCTGGACCAACGCCGGTCGTAAGCTCGCCGCGCCGCGCTCAAACTCTCTCGCTCGCCTGGCTTCTGCGGTGCTATATACTGATTCGCCAACCTAGGATTCAAGATGCTTGTGGATGATCGAACGAGGTGATGGAGTCGTTCCGTCTTCGTCCAAGATTCAAGATCATACACCACTCACGGAGTAGCAGATGAGCTTTCGTATGAGCAGCAGTGATACAGTGCAGTTGATCGCTACCCAAACCGCAAGCAGTTTTCAACAAAGAAGAAAACTTGATACGGACGTAAGAATCAACGGGTTGTCTGCGGATAAAAACGAGCAAGAGGGTATATATCGGGTGTGCGTTGTGGCCGTGATTGTTCGGCCGACGAGGAGAGCGCGTGGGCAACTTTTTAAATTTAGTTGGGCCGCATCGAGCGAACGAGAAGAGAGAGAGAGAGAGAGGGAGAGAGTGTGCGTGAAAAAGAAGCTATCACGCGACGAGACGCACGCGAAACAGAGAAAAGAAACAGGAGCTGTGCGAATATCGCACTCTTGGGATCGTTGACACCGTGGCCACCGGTTTTTTTACGATACCCTCAGTACTGCGGGAGGTACACAACAGTGAAGATTGAGTGCATATATATATACATATATATAGTGTCGGTGGAAAAGTGACTGTAGACGAAACCTGTAAGTTTAACGTGTATCGATTCGGGGATTTACATATAGAGAAATAGCGTACGCAGAGTAAAATCGTTTTCGAGAATATGCCGCAATTTTTTTCGTTCGTACTCAGTAGGCTAATACCCCCCTCCCCCACTCCTTCCCCGCCCACATTTACAAAACAAATGAGTCTCGTGGACCTCTTCGCTAATAACTCGGCAACACGTGAACGTAAAAAGTACAAGTTTCCGCATACTGCGTGTATACATCGATATATCTATATAGATATTTTCGTTATTTTCTCGCGCCTTTTAATATATGTGTGATCGATGTATACGTGATAAAACGAGCGCCTTATCTACAATAGCCCAATGAAGTAATCGCTTTATCAACTCTGGTGAATTAGAGTCTTTCTCTAAGCTGAACGCGGACCCGCGCAGAATTAATTCCATCGCCGTAATGTTTTTTTAATCAGCGCGTCTTTAGACGATTCCGTAATCACCAAATAATTACATCCTCACGAATTGCCACTGACGCGTTATTGCGGCTGGTACAATAATAAAAATCCTTCATACATTTTTTCTTTAATCAATAGATTAGAATAACAACTAATACATTTCTAAAAATTGTTGTTTAAGTAACAATTAAAATAAGCAGGCATGCAATTAAACATTTTACGAATGTATGAAACAAAAGAAAATATGAAATCATGTATCAAATAGTCAAGTATTTTTTAATTATCATTTTTTAATCAATTTTTTTATAATTTAGGATGTACAAGCAAAATAACATAAGTTTGTATACTTCATTGCAAAAAATTTGATACGTTTTGTTTGTCAAATTATTATTTTTATTAATTTCACGATATCTGCTATATGTATAACAGTCCAACATAGCTTTCACAATACTTGTCGGACTCGGCAGCCAACGTCTACCTGAATGTTCAAGAAAAGACACTTCTAGAAATGCCTTATGGCGACCTTTTCAGAGTTTATAGCTCTATTAGAAGATTTACAATATGGGCAAGGGCGGAGCTTAGTCTTAGCTCGAGGGTAAGAAAAGTATGAATATGACCAAGAAGAAGGGATGTGGGGGAAATATGAGAAGCAATGTGTTGAGTTTTGTCTGCAAGTTGGGTCAGTTTACTTATAAGTACACAACAAGCATGTTAAAAGCAGTTACTTCCAGAACTCGAGTAAGTTATAAGTGTAAAATCGGAATTTCGTAGGCATCAAACCAGAATATTGTTTAAAAATAAGTTTGTGTCATTGAGAAAATAGTGTACTGATAGACATTTGCGAAATATATAATTTACAATGTCTGGTTTAAATCGTTCGTCGAAAGTGTTGCTAGATTTTTTCGAAGCCATCAGTGATTATCGCGAGCTAACGGTGCTGCGCTTGCTAAAATATGTGGACATCAAAAGCTGTGGTAGGGGTGGAAACAGTCCTATGCACCGTGCTTTAGAATGTTATTCTGAATCAGATAGTGTGAAAATGATGAAGTTACTTGTGGCTCACGGAGCCGAAGTCGATATTAGGAATTGCCATGGCCACAAGCCCTACCATTGTGCATATGAAGTCAGAAGATTACAATGTTTCCAGTTCCTAATGCAATGTGGAGCAGAAATTGACAATCAAACTTTTTTGCGCTTATATAAAGAACCCCGAAATATCTTGGACTATTTGTACGATGGCGTCGATAAGTCATCAGACGACTGGACGCCAGAAATAAGAGCCCTCTACCACGCCGTGAAAATCGACGACCTGCAAGAAGTTCGAGAAATTCTACAAAAAGGTGTCAACCTCAATCAGCTTGTGCCTAGTTTAGGTGCAACTGTTTTGTTTTGGGCTAAATCAGTGAAGTGCGTGGAACTACTGCTGCGACATGGAGTCAATCCTAATCTAGCATATGTAGAGGCGGCTACGCTGCTCAGTCGTATAAGTCTGGAAGTAGTTAGCCAGCGCGGGATCACTTTAGTAGAGCGCGAAAAAATTATCAAACTGCTTCTGAAAGTCAAAGTTAACGTTAAATTTACTGCGCGGTTGGGCAAGAGCAGAATTCGTTCTAAGAACTGGGCAGATATGACTGCGTTCAGAGTGCTTCTCAAACGTATGGCGATGCTAGACCATGAGTGTCATTATTCATCCACTACTGGTATTGTGAAAGGCGGCTTGCATCCAGTTGACATTTATTTTACAAAATGCCTGAATGAAGTAAACGACTTGCGCGAAATTTACATATACGGTGCAATCACTTACTTTGATATATTAACTGCAACGAAGAAACAATTGAAAATTTGGGCACGAAATAAAAGACTCGTGAATAGGTTCAGAAGATTATATCCAGATTGGACAAGACACGATCAGAATTATTATGAAATAGCCCAATGCCGGTTCATGATAGCGATCGAAGAAATAGAGACGATAATTAATGATGCAGCACATGGCTTGAGTAAGACGTTGAAGTTTGTCAATCCAGATAACTTAATTACACACAATATTCTCCGCTTTCTAGATATTGAGGATTGTGAAAATTTGGGTAGGATATCCTGCCCAATGTGTGATTCCACACCACCAAATAAAAAGATCGACAGGAATTTCAGCATCATTAAATACTGTTTTATACTACTCCCTAGTATTTTTATTGCACTAGTCAGCATTTTTTGCATTCTACATACATACAGTTTGTCGGATGAAACGTTTAGATTAATGCCGATTTGAATATAAAATAATCAGAACTTTTATATTGTTTACTTTTTCTATAGGAATTTATTGAGCGTTATAACATATAAGCAATAAGTATAATTGTACCACTCGCTTTTCCTACCTTATGCACATTGTAAAAGGTTTATTACTAGTCCATTGATCTTAAATAAATAAATAAATAATACTTGGTTAATCACCGGGTCCGCTAAGTATTTTAAATGCTATGTTGGAAATTCTATAGCAGATAGTGTGAGATCAATAAAAATTGACAACCAAGAAGTGTCAAATCGTTCCCTAATATAAGAAGTGAAACCCGTATTATGTTTGTCCAAAATTATAAAAAGTGGATTAAATAAAAATGATAAAAAATATATACTTGACTATTTGATACATTATTTTACAATTTTCTCTCGTCTACATTCTTAAAATATTTAATTGCATGCCCGCTTATATTCATTGTTATTCAAGCAATCATTTAAAAAAAATGTATTTGTACATTTGTACATTCTATATTATGTCTATATTTACATGTACACTAGCATCTACACCTAAACATGTTAAACTACTAAGCACAATACCTAAATATGAGGATCGCGTCTCGATCACGCGTCTTGGGCGTCTCTTGTATATGGCATTCATAAAACTGTGTACACCCAATATCTTGAACAAACAAAGTGCATGCACTCGAAAGATACGCGATTTTTTTGCACCCCCCTCGCGAGAGCAAGCCATCGTCTGCACGAAAAAAAAAGAAAAGAAAAGCGAAACGAGCAACGTCGATTTATATTTAAACCGCGGCGGTTATTCGAGGGCGTGATGCAGCTGTGTGTGCGACTATGTGTGTGTGTGTGTGTGCATGTCGGCCGCGAGACTCGATTATATTTGTTGGACTTTTAAGTGAGAGAGAGAGAGAGAGAGAGAGAGAGAGAGAAGTGAGTACGGATTATGTGTATCTAATCGGTGGACATTGAGGCACGTTGCCGCGATAACGTGTACGTATTTGTTCGGTGATTCGCGTTTGAACTATCAAGTAAATGTGACTTCTCCACTACTTATAAATGTATATGGTTATTATGGCCTCTGTAAAGTTTTTATTTGTTTGCTTTTTCGTTCTTATTCTACGCGATGTTGAAATTCCGATAAGTGTACGTCTTTTTCGCGATAATTGCTTTTTTTTTTTTAAAGTGCTAATTGTTTTTTGCCTTTTCAAAGTACAGGATCAATTAGTGCTGGAATTTTAACTGGTTCGAAGTGCATTTTTTTTATTGCACGTACAGTACGCGCCGATGAAACTATATTTCCAGTCCATAAAGCGTGTGTTGGCGTGAAATTTTCTTCGGCTTGTAAAAAAAAAAGGAAGAACGTTTCTAGCTTCGCTTGTATTACGCGTGTTGCGCAAATTTTATGATTTTATGTGGAATTGTCCTGACGCGATAGAGATCGTGCTAAAATGCAGATTCGCGTGATGCAATTTTCTAATATGTTAAGATTTGATAAGCGCTGCAGTTCAATTGCGTCAATCCATACGATAATTAGTAATACAACCATCAGTATTTATATTATATATTTTAATTTAAAAGTTGTACCGTCAATTAGTTAACGTATATACTAAATGTTCGTGCAGCAAGAAAATCAAGTTCGTTAAATAATATATAACGCGTCAAAATTAAATTTCACATAATATATTCCATTTATAATCGATTGTTTACACATTATATACGTCATTATCCGCAGCATCTTCGAGTTCGAGCGATGCGAGCTCAATAAACAATCGGGTATCGCTCGTATAGAACATACTGTTTCACTGCGTGAGCACACCGTATAATTCCAAAAAATCGGCGTAACTCACTCAAAAAAAAAAAAAAAAAATCATAAACTTAACGCATCACGGTGCAACAGTTTCGTCATTCTCGCGATCGATAAAGCGCTCGCTCGCTGTTGTGCACCCAACGGCGCTTAAGTACCCGCTGTAAAAGAAAAAAAAATCGAAAGGCCCGAGACCTTCGCGTGTAAGTATATGCTCAGACGAATGCATTCCTGTAAACTAATATTTTCCTTTCCTCTTGACAGTATATACATATATCCCTTAAAAACTTTTCCGCGCAATCGACTATATTGCAAACTATCGCTCATCGCGCGCACGTGTGTGTGTGAGTGTTGGCCACCGAGGGGAAAATTGTCGGCGCGAGCGCAAATTGGCCGCGGGTACCGCTTAGTAGGCCGGTGTTAAACGGATTAGCTTTGGCGAAGAAATGAGCTGCGCACATGGATCGATACGCGAAATCGACATGTTTCATAAAAACAGATATGGGGCCGGTTATAATATACACGTCTGTTGCTACGGAATTATCTGTGCACTAAAACGTGTGCACGTCATCGTGTTTCTATTAGTGTAGTCTAGGTACAGTACTCAGAATCTTGCACATAGCAAATACTCGATTTTTACAATATCACCAGGGTATTTCGTCATATGGTAGCAGCGCGTAATCTGACGACACTATGCAACACCGTAGCGCGATGTTACTTTATATACGCGAGTATATACATACCTTCGTATAAAACAAGCTGATGGTAATTCCGTTCGAAAAGTATAAGATAGAAAGGGTATAACGAGGATAAAATAAGTATCGGATAAAGAAGGCATGCGTGCTCGGAGTTAATCGCATCCCGCGAGTTGAAAGCGTGACGCAAGGTGTGCGCGTGCGTCTCGGGTCCTCGCGAGCGTCGCGCGTGTACGGCTGTCTAGAGCAGACGAGCCTCAGTACAGGCGCAGTCCTTTTGTCTCGTGCATCACCTCTGGGACGCGCAGACGGCATATATAACCCTACCGTGTAATTGTTTCGCGATCTCTATACAAGTTTTACATAAGCCGATTTTCCACAAAACTACGTCAGTTGCCCCCCATTGTAATACGGGATCGTTGTGGGTTTTTCTTTTTCCCTGGAAATCTGCTTAATTGATATACGATATTGCGAGTTTGGACAAAGTGCATCCGAGGTTCTTCGTCATCGGTGATTTCATTGTATGTAAACTGTGCGGCTATGTTGTTCTGTGCGAGTGACTGCGAAATAGTTTCGTTCCGTGGATTCTTTTTTTTTTGCTCTTTCAACTTGGTTCGCGACGTTTGACGAGAAGGCAGAATGTATCGCGTCCATGTTATCGATCTCTCTTTAAATGTACATTAGCGCGTTCACACCCGATCAACGCGCAGCTTATTTTAACAAATTTTATCGCGATCGTTACATAATGACATAGAGAGATTTCATAATTCCGATAAGCATAACTCGATGTTTATAAAGCTCGCGCGCTCCGTAAAATCTCGGATACCGTCCACTCAGCAAATCGTCGAATCAACATAATTTATTTCCCCCCAAATTACATACAAACGAAACGAGTAAAACAGTGCAGCCGTCAATCTCTCGACGTCATACACACTCACACACACACACACACACACACACAAAAACAGTCCTTCGACTACACACGAGTGTGCAGCAAGCGCGTATAGAAAGAAAAAAAAAAGAATTGGCTGGCTTTACTCGCAACGAGATTGCCCAATTGCTCCTCTCTATCTCTCTCTCTCTATCTTGCGCGCACTTAAAAAATCACAGAGAGCTTGACCGTTAGACGTCGACGTGCTCCGATTTCTCGTAGCAGTATTTGTGACCGTGGCTCAGATCTTCGATATATATCGATGGGCAATTCTTGTACGCGCGAAGGATGAGGCACACACTACGCGACGTGTTGAGTTCCACGAATTTTGCGCCCCCTGCGTGCACCTATAGAGCCCTGCACACTCACACACGTGCGTCGCTCACGTTGTTGCGTAAGCCTTTGCTATATACTGTGCAGCTCCCGTGTTATATAGACACGTGCGCGGGCCGCGAGGCATCGATATGGAAACAGCGAAAATTGGGGTCTGGTTTTTACGACTTGTCTAACAAATTATATATAGAGGGCTTCTTCAGCAAAGAGGGAACTTTAGATAGTTGCAGGATTCTTATGGAAAAAAACGCTTTGGAATCGTATGGGTATAATTACTCTGTATACTTCACGGTTTGTTCGCTTGAGCCGATTGAACTCCATTGTTGCGATTTTTACTTTTGGTATTGGTATATAGGTTTGCAAAGTGGAAGTTAAATAGTTCGAATTTTATTAATTATATACTTGCCATTACTGGATATTAATATAAAACTTTATACATCTGCCTGCAGACTGTCAATTATTTTTAGTTCAATATATATATGTTTAACCTTATATGGGTAAATGTATACATTTTTAATAGCAATGAAATTCCTTTCATTTTTCTCCGCACAATAACATGCCTATATATATTCTACATTTCTTTATTATCATCAATTCGAAATTCACGAAACGCACCAGACCCACAAATTCCGCTCTCAAACAACGTCTGGCCCTAGATATCCACGCAAGTAATCCCGCCTGCCACGAAGCTCGATCCTTCCTCACGTCCTGGAAGGAAAAGCCAAGTGGCGAGTATATTTATTAATTAAGCATTTCCTTCTATAGCACGAGGCTGCACGTCCGGCATCCCCAAAAAGTCCAAGACTCTCTCTCTCTCTCTCTCCCTCTTCCCTTTCTTTCTTCCGCGTCACGTGCCTGCGGGAGTAGCGGCGATAAACGCTACTTCTCCTCGACGTGTCGCAGGGGAAATATAACGTATTGGTTGTATAAGCTTTCTCTCGCTTCGATCCTTTCCCTGCCGACGTACAAGAAAAAAAAATTGACCACTCATTCTTTCTGCGTGCCTCGGCGTAAAGTCCGGGGGCTTTTCTTCGCCCGACTTAGGTATATATAATTCCCAGTTTAAATATGCGAGTGGCTCGTCCATTAGAAGCTAATAACGAGGGATTTACGGGAGGAGAATGACGAAGGATTGCTTTCATTTATTTTACGGGAAATCTTTCCATTTATCCACGATGGAACGGATTAAGCAGGATAAAGATTATGCTCCGTCGAGTTTATGACATCGCTTTAATGGTGAAATTTTGGGGGAAAATGTATTTGATGGATGCGAGTGGAGTGCTGCAGTAACTTAAGATTGTAAAAGAGCTGTAATCTCACGCTACTCGACGAGTCTCCCAATATATTTGTGTTCAACAAAAAATTAAAAATAAACACGGGATCGGCATCATTTTTAGAACTAATCACCTTCTCCACTAATCAAACTCGTGGAAGAAAACCAAGGTAAAAAAAGCCTAGAATAACACAAGAAATAAATATACCGGTCACCGCCTCGCGCTTCCATCGCAAATCAGTCGTTTTTATCATCGCAGCAAGAAATGTTTTTTTTTTGCGCTCGATACCCAGCTCTCCACGTTCCTTCTTCGTTCGCTTATCCCTCTTCTTTCTTCTCTCGGAATGGCCGCCGCCCTCGGGGATAAAAAGGTTTCTTGGCCTCTCTCCACAATATATTCTCGCTTACGAGCCTACGGTCCAGTTCCCGCGTTCGTCTGCGCCGAATTACATTTTTCTGCATCGAGCGTGTTAGGTAGTGTGGTAGTAGCCGTCCCCTTCTTTTTCTTGCCGCCACTATATGCTCGCGCCATCAATTCCGTCTGCGAGATATCACATCGTGCGGTTCTTGCTGATTTCTGCAATCGAGCGAATCCGATGCCACTTGGATAACGATAAACAACGATGTTCTTTGTTCTTTGAGTCAGCTTGGTACACACTCCTAGGCTTCCCGTAGAATTTCAAAGAGAGTATTTTTGATAGTTAGTCTCTTGAAATAATTCATTTAAAAGCAGAGCTTGCATCAGGTTTTTCTATAGGATAAGACTTGGCATTGTATTATACATTGTTCATAAATCATAAAACCATTAATTTGCTAAATTTTTGGGCGGGTTACGAGAAAATTAAATATTGGATTGAGGCCAATTAACGTATGACTACATATAATGTTTCGCGTATATATCATCATGTCTTCAATTAATTAATTTAATTCCATCATTAAGATATTAGATGAGCGTTCAAAACAAAGACTGTTTAGCAGTACAGTAACAAGGAAGTTTCGAAGTGATTACTCGAGGACTTTAGATGAATTCGCAAATTTTATATTTAAACGTCCGTAACATAGTTTGAACATTGTGGCCTTCATTTCCGCTAGATACCAGAATTATAATAATGATTGATTACAATCAGTACTCTCTCTCTCTCTCTCTCTCTCTCTCTCTCAAGCTCAGACATCATTCATGTTCTAAAATTCAGCATCTGCAACTGCTTTAAAAATATCCCAGTTTATCGCTCCAAAAAATAAAACACCTATCGCAATATACTCGCATTTTCTCCCGGGTACACGCCTCCACCCCCAAAAAATAAAAAGAAACCAGCCTAACGAAAAAGACCAGTTAGAAAAAGTAATACATATGACAGGATAGCAGCAGCAGCCACGTGCTCGGCTACCGCAGGGTTGCGCAAGTGTGAAAGAAGAAGACGCGCGCGCGCTCGGATCCCTAGCCGGCGTTGGTCGCTTTATAGTGGTGGCCGTCAGTCTATTCATAGGCGGATTGCCCGCTACATATTTAACCTGGCCTAACCTCCGTCACAACTGACCAGCTGTCTCGTAAAACAACAAGCGCGAGCACACACGCGCTGCGACTCTATAGAAGTATATATGCGCGGGGAAAATGAAGAGGGAGGGGGCTAGGGAGGAAAAATTCGCGTTTCCGCATTACTCGCAAATCTTCGCGGCCTTGCGCATCGCGCTATATAGACCAAAGCCCCCAGGTTTCTCTGTGCAGCCTATTATGCGTTATATGCGCGCGCGAGCTTTTACGACCACGTGATATATATATGTGTGAGGTCGAGTTTTTACGAGTGCGCGTTGATTGCTGCGTGGTTAATTAATTGAGCTTTGGAGTGTAAAAAAAATTAGCTTCGTGTGCAGTGTGTCGATTTCGGCGTTAATAATATCAATGTATGTATATATATATATATATAGATATTGTGTAAAAAGCGAAAATTCCTTTGGTCGTTAATGATGTGTAATTCGAGCGCAGCGTCATCGGCACACATATAATAGAGCCGTAAAAGCAATTTCAATTATCAAAAGGGCTCGTAAAGTTCCGCGGAATACGGCGCGTATAAAGCGTTCGGATGCACGTGCTCTCGCACAGATAATAATTGTCAGTTCCCAATCGACATCGTAATAAGAGAAAGAAAATATAGCAACCGTAGTTAGCTCGTGTATAACATACCTGCAATTATAGGTCCGGGTGGGATTTAATGAAAACACCGATCGCCCACGCTTCCCTTTACACATATAAAAGATAAAAAGAAGAAGAGGAAGAACAATAAAATTGTAATAACAACAATTAATATTCAAATTCTCATAAAATTCTCGACGCTCGTATAATCCTTGGTGAATAATACGCCACGATAAGAGAAGCTATATAATACACACAAAGGCGCGCGACCGATCGAGGCATTTATTCTCTATGCATATATATATATATATATACACACGTATATGCATTGTGATATTGTGTATACGCATATATAATACGCGGAGAGCTCGCGAGAGGAATCGGACGTCTAGTGCCAAGACTAATATAAAGCCGAGCGGCCGCGCAGCGCGAGCGAGCACAAGACTTTTATCCGAACGCTCTTGGGCGGCCGCGAAAGCTCGAGCTGCACATCTCGTCGAAGGCTCTCTCTCTCTCTCTCTCTCTCTCTCACGACGAAATATCTTGCAGTATAATATATATGCACGCGGAAGGCTCGCGGCCGGACATTGGCCCATATTATTATCCATTGACGCACACGTACGCGCACGTCTAATTTCCTCGTTCGTTTAGCGAGCTTTTATACACAACGGGACTATGGATGTGTGCAGGGCATACGTATGCACCTGTGGAATGAAACGGACTTTATATTGGGTATATATCGATTGGAATGCGAATCGTGTTTACGCTGTTGCTTGATTTAGTTTGCTATATACGGAATTAATGGACTTTTGGATGGATTCGATCTTGATTTCGACGATTAAATAGTTGCACGCACGCGGATAGGCGTTTATACGATGTAAAGTGACATATTTATACGGAATAGATTGGATTCTGCGTAGGTGGTTTTACATCTGAAATTTTAATTATTATTAGTGGACCGAAACTTTAAACCTTATTAATTGATTGTTACGCTTGAAGTATGTATATAAAAATGAAAGAAATCTCTAGGGTGATGATTGATCACTGCGATTTTTGGAGGAATTCAATTTTATACTGTTATATAGAAATGAAAATTCGAATGCTCTCGATCGATGACTCGCGATACAGCCACATAAACGTTTCTGAAAGTTTACAGTCGATTGCGATGAACAACTCGTGAACAAGGCGCTAAATCGAAATCTTAAATCATGCATTCTTTGCCGTGCGCTTTGGCGAACAAAAAAGCATCCTAGACTATAGTTTTATAAAATAAGTATAAACGAAAAAAATCGCTCTGCACACGCGACCGCGAGGTTCTCAAGGCTCTGTATATATATATATATACAGCTCGCAACTATAAACATCGAAGATTATGCATTTCGTTCCCTTGTACTAGTCGGAAACGAAAAAGGCTCTTGCTTCCCCTTAATCTCCATGAATTATTCATAATACTCAAGCAACTCGTCTAAGCTTATATACTAAATGGTCCATCTTATTTCCTTTGTTATCGTCAAATATATGTACGGCCGCCTATGCGCTACGTTATGCACATTTCGTTGAACTCCATACTTTCTAAATGCGGATCGCCCGCCTATTATTGACAGTGGCATTAACCTACATTTTCTTACACTAAGACACTTATCGATCCCCTTCCCTCCCAAAAATAAATCTGGCCTGTTATGAATAATTTATTTACCGATGAAAAAATATGCTTTTCGACGCGCTATCAAAATATACATAAGAACGATTTAATAAAGCACAGAGTGCAGTGTTTCACGCTATGCGATATAAAGTGATGTGCATAGTTGCGGTATAAGCTCGGGCTCGAGCTTTAATATCACTTAATCATCGCGAACTGCCGCATGGTTTTCGTAACGTGTGTTCGACGTCACACGTCGACGTTCTATTTATGTGAAGCTGAAGCACACATGCACATAATCTCTTGTAGCTTGTAACGAGGCGGCGGCCGACTGTATATTTATATATACGTATAGGAGAGACGACGCCGAAGTCTTACAATATTTTCATTCTTCACCTGGCGAAGCAGAGTCGCGTTTAAAAAAAAAAAGACTCCTTTCGCAACTGTCTTGACCAAGAAAAAGTAAAAAGCACACACGACAAGTGTAAAATCTAATCTCGCTAAAAAAAATAATCTAAGGGCTAAATCGTCCTATTTTTCTTATTAGAAGCAATAAAAACCCTAAACTTCGCGAGCGGTCGTAAAATGAGCCGAAAAAAAAAGGGTACATATACGTACGCTATACTATACGAGTATTTTCCCCTCTATGTTCGCATTACAAACGTATACGCACGCATAGGCAGAATTGCGGAGTGCCCCCCCCCCCCTCGTGCTGATCTCAATTTCATCCGAGCACCGCATATGCAGACCTCGTGGACTCGTATAAAGCTCCGATAAGACGCGATATCGAGCTTTTTAACTCAACTGGTTTTTCGTTCATTCTTGCGCTTGCACATATACACATACAGGGCGCAACTCTGTGCTTTGACTGTATAGCGATTTGTATGCACCAGAGCTTGCATTTAGTCCGCGGAACTTTTTTTTATAATAGTATACACGTGACTTGGACGAATCAAATGGATATGTTGTATATATATAGATCATTTTCATTTCTACACCTCATAATATATTTATATTTATATACATGGGTAAAAAGTAATTAGCGATATAATGAAAGGAAGAGGAGATTTTCGTAACGCGCGTGCTCCGCGCGCAGAGTTAAACAAAGTCCCTATATTAGCTCGAGAGATGCTTCATCGTCGATATAATATATATATATATATATA
>UELV01080485.1:1573-20642 GCA_900490015.1 Megastigmus stigmatizans
ACACACACACACACACACATTACTATGAGCGCACGTGAGAGCAGCAGCAGCAACGGCTTTGGACGTATATATACTGCTTCTTGTGCATGTGCATCATCTCTCTCTCTCTCTCTCTCTCTCTCTCTCTCTCTGTCTCCCTCTCCCTCTCTCTGCGATGGTAGCTCATTTCTGCGCTGCTGCTGCCGCGGTGCGTGTGTGCGCGAGCTACTTGTCGTAGCACTTGGCGAGGGATACGTGGGGTAGAGACGATGGGGGCTGTGTATTGATTCTTGATGGCTTTTGAGGGCTCCTTTGGATAGGGTTTGAAAGGATTTTTTTTGGTTGCGAGGATTCTGGTTCGATTGTGCTTTGAGAATTGTGCAGGCTGCGTATTTCTATACACGATGCACTTTGAAGTATAAGTTTTAATAATAACATTTTGAAAAATGGTTTAATCTAATTATTTTTTTGACTTTAACGCGTTCGATAGTCTAATTTTATTTCAATTAAAATTAATTCAAATAAAATATATTTACATTTCTTTATTTACATGAATGATCGAAACTCTTTCAAATATGTCATGAAAAATCATTATCAAATTTACTGGAGATTAAACATGTACATTATAGAAAATGCAAAAAATTTAGTTAAAATAACAAATCAATCAAACGAGCACCTCAAACATATCGATTCATTTCAATTCTTTGCATCTTGGCCACCCTGCAATTCTCGAGAGCCCAAAACTCGTCCCCATCAAAAAGGCCGTAATGAAAACTCAAAGTCTCCCGCGAAAGAAGGGAGCCGAAGATATCCGACCGCACAGCAGATCCTTACATCTCCGCGAAATGAAGACTCGGCGGTAAAGCTCAAGCTCGAGACAGAGAGAGAGAGAGAGAGAGAGAAAGAGAGAGAGAAAACAGGAGTAGAAGCAGCACTAAAAGGCTCAGCTTTTTCCCCCGCTGTACTCTTATATACACAGCAGGTCTCGCGAGCGTACCAGTCTAAGGATCAGGAGTAGCTCCGCGCCGCGTGGAAAAGCGGTGCCGAGGGGCATAAACGAAGCTCTTTCCCTCCCCCGCTCCCGAAGAATGCCCGGCCTTCAAAAACAGACTGAGGAACGCCGAGCTTTCCCTTCTCTCTCTCTCTCTCTCGCTCTCTTCCAGCAGCGCGCGAGTTCATGCCGGGGCCATTTAACGGTCTTTGCGAAATTGAGTCATCGCGCGGTTCGCCCGGAATCTCGGATATTTTCCTCCCGATGCCTTACCTTCTCCTTCCCCACTTCTCTCTCTCTCTCTCTCTCTCTCTCTCTCTCTCTCTCTCTCTGTTTCTCTCTCACACACTCACTCGTGAATATATACCTTCTACTGCAGTAACAGTCCTTTGGTCCCGCGAGGACCGGAGGGGGATACATTCGCGAATTGAATGAAAATGCCATAGTGTTCCGTGCGATCTCGGGCTGAGGGATGATGATGCTACTGCAGCTGGTGCATGCTGCTGCCGCCGCGAGCGACGCTTGCTCTTTTCTGCAGGTTTCTCGCCCGTGTGGCGTGCCGAGCTTTTACCGCCAGTCGGAGGCTGCACAAGAGCATACTTTCACTTCGCTCGCATTGGTCGGGATTCTCGGGGGGGTATTTCGAATAAAATTTCGAATATTCGGGCGGACGCGCTGATTTTGTTTACTTGCTATCTGGAGGAGCTGGTGCATGAGCGATTGCTTGTGCGAGTTTACTTTTACGAGAAAATAAAATTAATCGAGCAATGCTTTGAAAAACAACCCGCATTTATAAAGTGTGTGCGCGTGTATATGTGCTCGGAATCAACGCGTACACCGGGTGGTGTATTCTAGCCCTCCGAATTCGGTTGTTCGCAAAGACAGTACAGTTCGGGCGTTTTGTAGGAGCTTAATTTTTTCGAGCACCTGATAAAAGGTCAGGCATTGCATACTGAATTGCCTATATGATATAGGCGCACTCGGTTTCACGCTTCAAGTATTCACTCATTAACGCGCGAGTCAAGTACCTAATTAACTCTAGAGTTAGCCGAGTATATACATCGTGAGTCAGAACAGAGCTGTTTCAACTTTTGCTTTGTCCGTTTGTCAGCTCTCTCTCTCTCTCTCTCTCTCTCTCTCTCTCTCTCGTTTCGCAATTCTAAAACGACGCTAATTCATTTCCTCTCGGTTGCTTTTGTTTGAAATTTAGCGAGCTTACAATTGGATTACTATCACAAATCTGAAATTGAATTTTTTTTTTCGTTTTTTCGTTTTTTTTTTAAATCTTCGTTAAGATTAATATATAAAGTGAAGTTGTCGAGCAGTTGATAACAAGTTGGCAAGTTGCTATCAAGGCGCAGTCGAGTGGCTCGAGGCAAGCTTTTCAAGTGGAGTTATTATTTTTTAATAAAAACGATACGAGATATAAATAGTTTATGTGGCGAGCGTAAAAACAGGGGTAACGCTCGAAACTCTTATTTCCGCAAGTGCATTAAAGCCAATAGGGCACTTTTCTGGAGAGGTAAAAGCGCACTTCCTTTTCTATATATGAAAATAATTAATTCCCTTTGCCATCTCCATTTAGTGCGCTATTCGGGTCTTCGCTCTTTAATAAATTATTGATTAACTGTCTGTTTTTCCATATGCAGACAGAACGCGCACTGCAATTAATTTCCCGTGAGCAGACGCTGTTCAACAAACATCGAAGTATATTATAGGTGCACGCAATTAATTTTATCTGCCCTTGAAAATAAGACTACAGCTCGATCGGCGACAAAATCACTGGGTTTTCGATCATTAACAAAGTTCAATAAAGTATCGGAGTCGTAGAGCTTGGCACGGCGCTTCCTTTACCCGGAAAATTCATTAAAGGAATCGTCGGATGAAGGCTGATAAGTGCCGAGGAGTCCGGGCAAAAGGGAGACGGAGAAAAAAGGAGAGAGAGAGACAGAGAGAAAGAGCAAAGACTAGAGGAGCAAAAGAGAAAAAGGTTTTCAAAGAAGCGAAGAGCGCGAGCTCGAGCGCGCGAAAACCCTCGGCTCCTTCCAGTTCTTGAGAATATTAAATTTTCAGAGCTGGGAAGCAGAAGCGGCGGCAATGGCAGCGGGGATAAGACGCGCGCGCACGCGAGAGAGAGAGAGCAACGTTAAATTGCGCGACTTGTTTTCTGGACGTGGAAATTACGCTTATTCTCGGTTTTCCCGCGCGCCAAGATATAGTCGTATATACATATATATCGACTGACAATGGCGCGAGAAACCTTTTTCACTCCCTCAGCTTCGATAATTTGGTTCTTCGAAATCGAGTTATATTGTATGGATGCTGCTGAATTATTTATGAATGCTGTGATTAAATTGAATATTTAGCGCTGTGTACGGATAAAGTAATACCGAGAGCTAAGCCAATAGTCTGTATTACTATATTGCCTTTACCTCCCAAGTTTCTCTGCTTATGGGTGATGAATCGAAACTCGACATTAATGAAATATCGTTCAGAGAAAAAAATTTGCATATTTTCTTTTCTTTTCCTTACACCTATATAATATCATTAATTATAGATATATAATATCTAGAAAACGTTTTAGAGCTATTATAAGTTGATAGGAATTTAAAAAGTATTAAAAAGATTTCAATAATAGTCTTTAGTTAAATTTAAATGAATTTTAAAGACATTGGCAATTAGATGAAACTATTGTCATTCTAATTAAGTTTTTGTAAAGTAAGAAATAAAGCTTCATACGTTTGTTGTCCACATTGTCTGCACATATTCTGTAATTTATGACACCAAGTATCACTCAATCAAATTAACAATAAAATTATAAATATTTTTCAACTCATCCACCGCGTACCTTCGGACTCCTTCTCTCCGCCAACTAAGGGTATTCTCGAAAAATCTCCCCTCGCGCAATGAGTGCAGTATAAACTCGGCGATCGAGGGACGGGGCAGAGCTGGGAGTCCATAACTACGGGTGCGGGTAATTAAAAAGTTGGAGCTGCGTTTATTATCGGCGCCGCGCGCATACCACCGCTTGCGTTTCTCCGGCGTGCCTTTGAGGCGAGTTTTAAAACTGCCCTCCTGCTTCACCCTGCTGTACTATGGCAGAAGAGAGAGAGAGAGAGAGAGAGAGAGAGAGCGATTAAAATAATGCGCCAAACAATGCCCGGGGCGCAAGAATCGCGTGTACACGCTCCTTCGGTAGCTTCCCTTATCTGCTTCTTCCTCTTCTTCATCCCTCTTTTCTTTTTCTTCTTTTTTGTGCTCGTTCATTAATTTTTCCTATTCCTTCCTTTTTTCTTAGTACTGCCGGCATCCCGAAGCTGGCCTCCTCAATGTTGCGCCGCAAAGTTTACTCGCGCGCGACGCCTACCTATACGTTATGATTGTGCGCGAGGCATCTTATAAGAGCCAATAATTTGCAGAGAGTTCGAGCCGTGAACGAAGTTTAAGGAACGCGAGTGCCGACCTACGAGTTTTCTGCTCTACGCGCGGTAATTCTTCCGGAATAGAGGAGAGTTTCCGTGATTCAGCGCGAGTCTCGAGTCCTGCATGTGTTTGGCTGTATAGAAATCGCGCGAGTAAATGCTTTTTTCCTCGCATGGAAAAATTGCTCACTTTTTCTTCGTATAGCGCGCCTCAATTATCGGCAATTTTTTTTTCTTCTCCATTTTGCACTCTTTTGCCTTTTTTTTCAAGAAATGCCAGCTTGCAACGAGAAATCGGCGGTGTATCTACTTTTATTTCTTAATTTACGTATAATTGAAGGTAAAAGAGAGTTTTTTTTTTTTTTTTTGAAATTTTGTTCGTTGTTATATATGAACGGGCATTTTGTAAAGTGAGATCGAAAGCAGGAGTTGAAAAATTTACGTAAAAAATGATACAGCCGGAAAATAAATTCTGTTAATTTATCATGTTTAAAATTTAAAAGAGAATATTAAAAGCAAAGATGATAATAAGAAAACAAATATAACAATAATAAAAGTTATTATTCTTTATAAGGGCGGTAAAAATGTATTATATCTTCCTTATATAATGCATAATATGTATTTTAGTAGACATCATATAATCAAAATTGATTATTATCTACATCCAATTTCTTATACTGTAAGCGATCAAAATTACAATAATACTAGAAAAAGTATTTTTTACTGCATACAATAAAAGAGAAAAACCATCCAGTTTCTCTTTAATTCCAAGCGGGATCACAAGTAGAAAGATCGCGAACGTCTGCAGTAGCGAAGTTTTTGAACTTCTCGATCTCCCGCACATCTGCCCAATATCGCACATCTGATCGTCTTCCGTAAGAACAGATCATAAATTTCTAAGCTTGTGGAGGCGTGTGTCGTAACGATTACGACTATTAACGTTGCGCAATGAATTTGGAAAAATAAAAAAGGAAAATGATGGGAAGATCATCGCGGGCTAACGTCTGAGCGAAACTTTCTTCCTGCTGTCTGGTTAATGTCCCCTACCCAGTATCCACAGTTTGTTTTCCCAACTTCTCGCTCATTCGGATCTTGCTAAAATGGAAAATTATCTCTTGACGGGGTGTAGGCTTGGAATATCCCGCAACTAGAGAATTATCTTGTTGTATTTTCAAATGCGGTCTGTGATGCCTTTTCTTATACAAATGATGACTCTATTTACAATCTTATAAATATAGGATCCGAATTCCAAATTTTTTTTCGAAAAATATAATGCCAAGTGAAATAAATGCTAAAGAAAATTCTACGAATTGTTCTTAAATAAGCATGATAGCAATACGAAATTCTGAACCTCTCAAAATAAAGCTTGCTTAATACGCACTCGAGTGTATCGGAAGGCCACTTGAGATTCAAAAAAAGGCGCTTGAAGAGTTTTATTAAATCCGATGTATTTCAGTGGCACGCGGGAGTCTGGCGTTTCGATGAACCGCTGATTTTCTTCGCACACGCGCAAACTTTTGACAAATACCTATAAGTTTCTTTTTTTATAAAAGAAGCGGACGATTTATTTCTGATTGCAAGAAGATTTCGCATGGACGAATGGACGCGCGATGATTGAAGAGATCTCTCTTTTTTGTCTGGCGCAAACAAATATTTACATTTTTTTTACTCGATGTCTTGGTAGTATTGTACAGCGATATTTGTATAGCGATATACCGGCGGCATGTAATACGAGGTCTAAAATGATAAATTACTTGCGCAAGTGCGGAACGTACAGAAATAACTTTGCAGTGTGTGTATTCTGTATAGCAGTGTGGCGTATCAAAATTTGTTTAAGTCATCGCTAAAAGAGATATAAATTTATTCAAGCTTCTAAGTTTTTTCGCTTCCTCAGATAAAAAGTATTGTATCGGTGAGAAAAAATGCTTAAAATGATTTTTCAAGATTTTTGCAACAAAAATTTAGTAGTTTGGAGAAATTTTTTTTTCGTGTCTGTGTGCGTGTATGCGTGTGTATATGTATGTATACCTCTGTGTATCTCGAGAACACATGTACAGGTTTCAAAGTATAAGTATTATTTTACTTGTTTTTTTATCACATACAGTCGTAAAAATAAATTTTAAGATTCATTGATTTTCTTTTATTTTATTTCAGAAAATTACTTTTTGACTTTTGGTTTTTCAACTTTTTTGTTAAAAGAAGTTTAATGTTTAATAAACTTATAATATGCGAAAGAGCATTAAAATACCTACAATTTGAGGTATTATTTTTTGAAATTGCTTGCGTCGTTCTTTTGTTATTTCGAAAAATGTCATTTACCATAAAATATGGTTATAACTTTATAATTTCTTTATTATTCATTATGAAATTTAACTCAATTTTATAGATTATTGTTAGCATGAATCTGTTAAATTTTCAGGAATTAATATTTTATATTTTTTGAGTAGATAACAATATTACGAAAAAAAATCGATTTTCTATCTGATTCGATAACGAGTGTAAAACTGCTCAAATCTTTTCCAAATTTTATATATAAATAGCATTTTTGTTCTTTGAGAGCTGTATATACATTTATATACATTTGGTTAATAATTTTTAAGATATTTCAATTTTTCTGATTATTAAGATTTTTTTCAAATATTTATATTTTAACAATGATTTAATGGAAATTGATGTTTAATATCTCATTTTATTTGTAGTTTCAAATACTTTTAAAATATAATTTTTTGAATTAGAATTTTTAAATATTTGGTGAATGAAATTTGTTTAAAATTTGTAGGTTATGTTATAATCAAAGTTTTTTATATTATTGTAAATAAGTGAAAATTATTATTATTTTTGAATGTAGAAGACTAATATAAAATTTAAAAATATATTTTAAATTTTAATAATAATTGTGATATTTAAAAATTTTTTTCTAAATTTATTATATAATTTTTTAAATATTTTGAAATAGTTAAATTACTATTAATTTATATATAAATTATATAATAAATATATATTAGAATAAAACATTAATTTAGAGGAAGCTAAGTGCCAATGAATTGACAACGGTTTTGAAATTCTTATAGTGATGTTAATATAATATCCACGTTAAATTTAACCCTGTCAACCCTATAAATTCCCATCTTTCAAACTATACCTATTAGTTTGAAAGATGGGAATAGTACTATACTGGTATTTAACATTTTTGCTTTATTGCAATTACTTCGATAATTCTTTTTGAGCTTTTACAATTCCTAAGTTCAATCGATCAACATTCGATTCGACATCTTATAACGTAATTGTCCAACCAACTATATATCTTCATTCCCCGAATCCCCACAAAAGTATTACGTAGAAATAAGCATTTGCTAATTAGACATATGATTTGTTTTGTTTTTTGTGTCCAGGCCGCAACGAACTCATTGCCCGATATATCAAGCTGAGGACCGGCAAGACGAGGACGCGAAAGCAGGTCTCGTCACACATACAGGTCCTAGCGAGAAGAAAACTCCGGGAGATCCAGGCAAAGCTCAAAGTGGTGAGTATCTTGCGCGAGAGCTTTTAATTGACACATGTTTCAAAGACAAGTCAGTGCAGGCGAGAGCGTCGCATTTATATAGGTATACACTTCACCAGCCCTTTTCACTCAACACGATTCACTGTAATTCATCGATCTTTCACGTAGAATCTTTCACTCTTCTTACCCTCTGTTTGTATGTTCATTATCTAAGTATACATACATGAGTAGCTATTGCATAGCGCGGCTTGTATTCCTTTCTCGCTGAAGATTAAGATCTCGAACTCGAACTACAAGTCTTACTTTTACAATTCTCTGGATACAATCGGGAATCGATGTAAGTCAGCGCAACTGCATCGAATCAAACCTGTTGAAACAACAAAAAAAAACAAAAAAGAAAAAAAATGGGAGAAAAAATTAGCCATCGCGTAACAAAGTTCGAAAGCAAAGCGGCGAATAAGAAATGCACATAAAGCCGCTCGATATGGATGACAGCTTAACTCTCGCGGTGTCGGCCCCTTTTATGCACAATTCGCCAATGACAAAGAGCGCAGCAAAGCCCAGCCCAGTAGCAACTCTCGCCAATAAGCGCGTTACACATCTCGCGGAAGAGAAGGCACGAGCATTACGTGCACTCTACGTACATACATCTGGTGCAAAGCTGCGTATAATGCTCATTACAAATACGCGCTAGCCTAAATCATACGTAAAAATGAACTGGTCGTTACATACATAGGCCTCTTTCTCTCTTTCTCTCTCTACCTCTCTCTATCTCTCTCTCCCTCGCTGAACGTCACATTTAATCAACATCTGAATTATTATCGGGCCAATTCGCGAGCAATGCCAGAAGTGGCCGCGGTTAATAAATCAAAAGCCCCCTCGTCGCCCGCCGCGGTGTACCCCGTGCGGATCAGTCTGGAGCGTGCGCATTTCGTAATCCGGGGAGCGCGTGACCGTGACGCGAAACCGGGGAATAGGGAAGAGGCGAGCAATGCTAGGAAAGAGAGGAATATACACGGAGAAAAATATTTGAGGTAATTTTACTATAACTGTTTAGGAACACGAGGATAGACGCGTCAGTTATAAGTTTTCTCTTAAACTTTTTGTAATTAATCATATTATATAAGAAATAAAGTTTATAATCCTGTCTAGAAAAAATTGCTATACGTATAGGAAAAATTATCTTTATATGAATATTTTCAATCTATTTATTGCAATTTTCGCTCGAAAGTATAGATAAATTTTCCTAAACAGTATAGTAAATATCTCCAGAACAGCGTCGTGTTTACGTTCATTCGTTTTGTGTGAGTGCACGTGAGTAGGCCGATAGGTCCACGTGTAGGTAGGTGGCGCGCCTTAATTTCCACGGACCGCGAATCCATCGGCAGCATCTGACGCCGGCACGTCGCGCTTAAGTGGCGACGACGACTAAAATTTTAGCGTTAACGCTCTCGCAAGTGGTGAAATCTTAGTTCGGTTAATATATCAGGCTGCGGGGAGGAAAGCATAACAATAAATTGTATCTCGACAGTGTTGATGGTAGCGTTATAGTTAGGTCAGCTATATAGCTAATATAGATAGTTGAATTAGAATATTAGGTCAAACTAAAAGGTTAATATGCATTGATTAAAGTAAAGAAAAATTATTTAATCCTGCACACTGCAGCAGCAGGTCAATGCGTCTCGAAGCGTCTTGAAAGCTTCCCCAGGTGCAGCATGCAGTCACCAAACTCGTACCAAACTCGTACCAAACTCTCAACTGTAGTCGGTCACTCCGAGTCCAGCCCGACAAGCCGATCCCAGGAATTCCTCCCAGCTGCGCAGTCCGCTAATAACGTGAAATTGCTTGCACAGCAGTGGACGAAACATTCGCGCTGCCCATAGATGCACGTATCCGGGGCGCGAGGCCCGAAAGGGGAGAGACGTAGGTCGTCGTAGGTCGTCGTAGGTCCTCGTAGGTAGTTTAGCGCAGCAGCTCTTTTCTTGCAGGACGAGGGAGGAGGAGGGAGGAGGAGGGAGGAGAAGGGAAACGCGCCTGACCAGTACTGCAGAGTGTATGGCCCTCGCTTATATTACCCTAGCCAGCTCCCGCCGCATACCGCACCACGACATATTATTCACCCTATATATATAATGCACTGCACTCGCGCGTGTACACGCCAGCACGTAGCTATAGGTGGTAGAGACGCGCCGGACGACGCACGGACTGCTTCTGCAGCCGACTGGCTCTATAATGCCGCTATACATATACGTACGCGGCTCGACGTCACTTTCCAATGGCACTCGTTTTCGCCCACGCATACCTTCTCGCTACTCTTATGTGGCTACGTCCAACTCGACGCTCTGCATAAGAAGGCTTTGTCTCGCGTGCTCCGCAGCTCAGGGAATCCCAGTTAAGCCTTCTTTTGGGATTCTAGGGATTTCCTGCACTTTTCTCGCGGTAAAGTAAAGTAAATAGATCCAAGTAACAGCTAGAAAATGTCTGAGAGCTCGTTACTACCTATACTTATGCATTATTTCTTTTGTTCTTCGCTTTTGTCTAGCCGCTAAGTATAAACAAGTCGATAAACTATTTAATAATATAAGTTTAATTATTATTAAAACACAATTATTTTTTGTATTCCCAGCTAAAACATCTCTACAAATAGGTACTTATTAGGTACAAAGTTAAAGAATTTCAAGTTCATCACTCGAGTTTAAAGAACTGTGGCCGTGTAATTATTTGAAAACATAATAAGTCCCCTTAATCGTTCCCATAATACACCGCATACTTCATGTGTCGGCCGTAAAATAATTGTACAACTTTTGAAGCGTTGATTTACTAAATGAAAACGGTAACATGTAATTAATTATGAACTTAAAAGTAGCGCATTAAATAACAATTTCCACGTACGCTCATTACGCTATTAATTTTATTACATAGCACTAAATGAATACATATTTTAGGTACATAATAATTTTCAGTTACTCCAATTATGTGCATATTATGTTGAGTACTGAACAAATAGTTAATGAAGTATTTGACAGTAAAATTCTATACTGCAGCTGCAGCAGCGGCGGCGGCAGCACCAGTGGTGGCGCAATTTTTGCCCATTCGCGGGGCCAAACTCTCGTGCTAATGACAACGTACTGAATTCCATTAAACGAAAATATAAAAATGAGCATTTTTCGTATGTATATGTATAGATTTGGCCTCGTTACTCTCTCTCTTTCTCTCTCTCTCTCTCTCTCATCCACCTGTGTGCCACCCCGAAACTTTTAAAGGAAAGAAGTTTACAGCGGCGGCGTAATGAAAATATTTATCGTGCCTTGATCGGAGAGCATTAAATTAATTAATATTTCGCCTGTCAGCTCTGTACTACCGCGCGCGCGAGAGCATAATGAACATTTTGAATATTTTGCATTTCGCATTATATCGTATCATCATAATGTAAATTTTCGATGATATTTTTAAATTTCTCTCTCTCTCTCTATCTCTCTCTCTCTCTCTGGCAAATATTTGAAATTCTCCGGGATAACGATGCGCAAGCGTCTCAATTAAGTGAATTAATTTCGAGTTGATGCAGATTTTCATTTGGATCGAGGAATTTGGCGTTAATAAAACTCGAGCGTTTTTTATTAAAATCGAAAAACTTATTCTCTGCAATGTCGAGAACAAAAATTATTAATAATAAAAAAACTAGTACGCAAATAATATTCCTTCCACTGGTATAAGGGCCGTGTATATATATACATATTTTTCCCAGTAAATTCTATTTACAGTGCAGCAGCAATGGCCGGGAAGAATTTCGCGAAATAAATACGATAGCTGCAGCCCGGCGCTCGCACCAAATGAAGTGAAAAGGAGAGAGCAAAAAAAATCAACGAGCGTACGAACGGTATTTGGACTTTGTAACGAGCCAAAGTTTAAAGTTGCAAGTGCACGTACGCATAAAGGGCGAGAGATAAAAAGGGAGAGAGAGGGAGAGAGAGAGAGAGCAACGCGATTTTACGAGGCAACTAACTATCACGATAACTCGCGTCATCGGCGAAATATCAATACCCACTTCATGAGCGTGTATTTCGCCCCTCGAGCTCTACACTCTGTGCGTATGTGTGTGTCTGCGTTTGTTGTACTTTGTATTTGGCACTGGAAAATTTGAGAGCGAGCGAATTTACGAGAGGAAGTAAATTGAGACTAAAAAGTCCC
Organism: Megastigmus stigmatizans; assembly: GCA_900490015.1. Taxonomy (NCBI): domain Eukaryota; kingdom Metazoa; phylum Arthropoda; class Insecta; order Hymenoptera; family Megastigmidae; genus Megastigmus; species Megastigmus stigmatizans. Next base: position 13,656 of record UELV01080485.1, read on the forward strand.
GCTCTCTCGGCGCATAGTGTAAAATCGAGTCAATGTCTGTAATTAACGTTTCATCGTGCGTTAAATAATGAAATTGGATTATCCCGTATAACCCGACTCGCTGCTGCTGCTGCTGGTGGTGGTGGTGCTGCTGCTCTATATACTACCTGTTCGATTGATTAGAATTTCCTTTACAATTTTTTTTCTCACCTCACTTGATCATTCTGCAAATAGCACGAGAAAGCTTATGACCCAATAAAAGCGAATTTTGGATAAAAGTCAATTAACTTTTACATAAAATGTGAATATAAAAAATAAAAACATCTGCTGGACGGCAGTCGTGTCGGGTCCATTAAAAAAGAAATTCTGTTGATCTACCTATTAATTTGTCATTTTATTCGACAAATTGTAGCATTGTATCTGATCCGAACGTTAATTCCGTCTCTTTTAACTGCTCGTGTCAAACGTTTTTATTCATTATCCGATAGCGTGCCCGCCCGCCCGCCCACCCGCCCACCCGCGCCGTACTTATACGTCGTGCATTTTGTTTTTATTTGCACGCTGTCCGTAAATGAATGCTGCGTTATTGGAAATCACACTAAAAATCAAAGCTTTTTTATTTAAATCGTACCATGCATATATAAATTTATTTATTTTACAGCGTGTTGTTGTATTAAATAAGTACTTTGGCTATTGCCAGCCGCAAACATTTGCACTGTGTTATTTACCTTGGTAAATACGAACGAATCGACGTAATTAAATTGCCTTGCCCGAAATAAGCAGCAAAGTACTTAGTATAGTAATAACATATGTATACTCGGGAAATTGAATTCGGAGCAAAGCTGCTGATACTTAATATAAGTTTTGTGCTCGCTGGAACCTTTCGTCCTTTTCCATCCGAAAAATCCCCATTGAGATCCAGGAAATCCTCAGCGAGTCAGGAGCGCGAGACTACGCACCTTGCACTAGTTCTCCTCAGCTGATTGAAATGTGTGTAAGCGCGACCACGGCAGTGCGTCGACCAAGTCGAAGTAGGATTCGATCTTCACGCTTGACCAACTCCATTCATCTCATACGCGCCACGCCTCTCGCGTTTTACTATATTACCTATTATAAGTAAGGTATATCTTATTGGCGCTTTTATTCAATACGTACTTCTTAAGATTATTCGAGGTAACCATAGATTTTATTTCAATCAGCTGTTTAGTTTCAATTGGGTGCAGATATGCAGAGTAGCCGATGAAGTTACGAGTATATAGTAATTTTTCGTGCACAAAAGATATCTGAATTATTAAATGCAATGACAACTAAATGAATCAATGGCAAATAAATTAATCAATGACAAAAACAAAGTAAATTTCAAATTAATAAGCTCTTTATTATAATATATTGTTAGAATAAAATCACAATGCTGAGCAAAAAGGAAAAAGAATTCGAGAATAGAGAAGCGGAGTAATCGAAACCTCACAAGCTGCAATGAGTAAAAGTGAAAAATAAAGAAATCGAGGATTAGTAAGTGTAAGAGCTATATGACACGGCAACTGTATAAACGTGTGTGTGTATGTGCAATGTCGCCAGGATCACGCGGCGAAGGAGAAGGCGCTCCAGACAATGTCCAGCATGTCGAGCGCCCAGATAGTCTCGGCCGGCAGCGCGATACACAACAAGATGCCCCCCGCCTTGGTAGGGCCCCTAGCCCTTCACGCTTCCACCCCCATCTCCTATCCCGGAGCGGTAAGTCCGCAGATCATTGTGTCCAAGAGAGGGCGCGACGTCTAATTCACTTGTCTTTTTTCTTCTTTTTTTTCCTATAATTTATAATGACAGAAGCTCTGACCGAGCCTGTGCTCTAGCTCCTTGTTCGCTATGCGTCGATGTCTCTCTCTCTCTCTCTCTCTCTCTCTTTTTTACTGTAGGTCAGAAACTGAGTTTCTCTTCGCTTTCAAAATAATAATGGTTTGAATGAATTTAAACGAATAATAAGAAAAATAATGAAATCGCACGGAAAGAAAAAATTTTGTCGTGGCATCCAAAGTCATTAGACGCCATTATTTGTTTGTGGTGCCCAAATCTTTGACTGGCAGGTCCAACATAAATTCTTACGATTTGCAAGCCATTTCTTTTTTATTAGGATCTTACAACTAAAACTTTGGTCATCATACCTGAACCTCTTACAACCATTCATTTTGATTATGTCCAAGTTTTTGGTGTGGGCTGATATTTGCCAATATAATTTCGTTGTGACGTTTAAAAACATTTTGGATGTCAATCAAAAATAAATGAACTTTATAATTTTAAAAATATCACAAAAACTCATAATTAACGCGATATCATGATTTTTACTGAATATGATAATTCTTCAAATATTTATTTCAATAGTCCTAAAACGCGTATAAGTAACGAAAGTGAAGAGAAAAAATATAGCAGTTCTCTTTCATTCTTACTGTACTAATCCCACTAATAACCCGCTCAGCGGCTAAGCCGATTAATCGATGCCAGTTTACATTGTCACTTTGGTTTTACTAAAATTTTAAAGGCTGCGCTTTAAGACTCAAGATTTTGACTTCTCTTTTGTTGGTTTTCTATATGTATACGAACTTGAGGCTAATCATACGAGTGTTATTTATTTATTGTTTATCAATGATGCGTTTTTTGATCAGCTGCTTTTTTCTCTTTATTTTGTAATAACTGCGATTAACAGTAGGAAAAGGTGTGTTATTCTATTTTTAACTTTACTAACCCTAAAACTTATACTTAAATTATTTAACGGTTAAAAGTTTCATATGATTCGCTAAACAGGTTAATACAGGTGCTAAAATAAAATTTAATTGTATTACTGTTATAGTAAAAAAAACTTTTTAACTCTATGTATATACTTATTTTATGAAAAATAAGGGTACGCAACGGAAAAAAATAAAAAATAAATATATAAGTGCGACACAGTCGATTTTTTAATAACCGCATGTGTTGAACCAAGTCTGCGGTGTACACTTAAATTCTATTAGCATACAATAGTTTTGCATTCAGCGGAAATAAGATTCGATTTTACCTGCTCGTGCACGCGTTCGTTGCCACTTCTTATATATATACATCATTAAGTTTACTACTGTAGTGCATACACGCAAGAAGGCGATCTAGAGTTTTAGTTTTTGTTGTCCGTTGCATCGAGTTAAGTAGACAGGGTTGAATAGGTGCTTTTAAAATCTGATTTTGGTAAGCGTTCATTAGTTATTTCTTTGGTAATTATTTGTTTACTTCTATTTATATAAGTGACAGTAAGCAATTGAATCAGAAAAAATATATTATTTGATTGACGAGTAAGAAAATTTGATCCTTAAATATAAAATGAATCAAAATTTTAATTTTCCTAATTTATTTGGACATGTTATTATAGGATTTTACACAAGAGAATCTTACACAAGAAAAAATGTATAAGATACCGTGACGACCACATTTTAGAGTCATATCAGTTATAATAATTGATTTTCGATCAACATTTTCTTAATACATTCAATTTAAAACAATTTTCAATACTGCAAATTTAATAATCATTTTATTATACTGAATATATTGAATTTAATAACTATTCTCGCATATATTTCTAAAGGTTTTTTACGGTGGTGGTGCAATACCAACAAGCAGAAACTATCTATATATAAATCCTGTCTAAGAAAGGCCCCTTGGTTTTTGCAAAAGCCAAGCTGTTTTTCGTCAAACCAAAAGGCACACATAAACTCTGGTCACATGGAGATCCCGGTAACTGCTGGAAAGCACGATTCGGAGGGACCGCGAAGCTTTACTTTCCTCGTTTCTTACCATGCACTTCTCGCCTCTCGTTTCCCACTTCCACCGCAATCACTTTGTTGCCCTCTCTCTCTCTCTCTCTCTCTCTCCTCTCTCTCTCTCTCTCTCTCTCTCTCTCTCTCTTTTGTTTTACTTGCCTCATTTATCCGTTTTCTTATCCCGCCTTTCAATTTCCGTGAAAGGAGGCGTAGGCGAGCGAAACATACCGAGTAAAAAGAGCCTGGTAGCTTTTGCAACAAGTAATTGATCTCAATAAAATACTAACCCTTCGTTTCTATGAAATCTGGCCGCTTATACGTGTTACTGGTGGCAACTTTATTTTTATTTTAGTTTTGTTTTTTTATTTTGTGCACATATTCTGAACCTACTGCTGATCGGATCGCTGCTGCCACTGGGGGTGTCCTTGTTGTGTATTGTTGAAATATTTTTATTATACCCTGTTGTTTCGTCACACTTATGCTCTCATCGCGCGAACCTACTCATCGCCCTCCTAAATCATTTTTATTCAATTAGTTTTTTCTCGATTATACTTTTAGTTTTAAATACACTTTATATATTTATATTAATTATTTAATTGTATTTTAATCCATTTTTTGCAGTCTATCGTTTTAATAAGATTTTTCATCGTTCTTTTCATAATTAAAATTACGATTTTCATCAGTGCTTATTTTAAATCATTATTTTATTTTCATAGTGGTCCAAAGTTGGTTCTTTTAACTCTTTTATTTGTTTAACTTTGATGTGAACCATATTTTATCTATATAATACAGAACTGTAGAATTATTTGTAATTAGTGGATGGCTCCATAACACGAATTAATGAATTATCTGTCGTTGCTACATACAATTAGTTCCACTTAGTACTGCGTATAAATGAATTTTATTTGAAAATTGCATAAAATAAAATAATAATCGACTATTTTCTGTAGATTTGAATCAGTGAAAATTCGTCCACTGTTCGAAGATCAGTGCATATACACTGATTATTATTCAGTGAAATTCAAATGAGATATGTAAAATTTACTGAAAAAATAATGTATATACAGATATACGTACAGAGACACTGATTTTCAAATTTAGAAAGTTTATGTGATACTTATATAATTAAAATCTTTCGACAAGCAAAAGCACCAAAATCATAAGCTGCAACCTAATGGATTAAGTTAGTCAAACATGTTATTGATGTAGGATGTTAGATAATGTCAAATATGTGGACACACGAGCAGTACTTATACATTTGACGAAGAAGTCGCTGAGAAAAGAAAAAAAATATATGTGTGGCTTACAAACTATCTCACTCGCCGTCGTTTCTTCTCGCCTAAATGTTAGTTTTGCTATATTGTCCCGTTCACGACGACATAACACGTGTACGTTTTTACTTACTTACACATACATGTTACTCTGTGATTCAAGAATTTAAGGTACCTTAACTTTTTTTTATAATAGTTTAACCTGTATAAGTCCTGTCAATTACTTTCTTTAAAATCAATAATTTGATTTATGCTCCTCCAAGTACAGTGTTGTTGGATAAAGATCGAAATGTTCTCTCTTCTCTTAGATAACAAGAATATAACAAATAAAGTAAATGAATAGCTAAGGTGCGGCGCAGCAGAGTCTGCATTATTCCCGAATCACAGGGAATAGGTATTTTTTCTCTCATTTTGTTGATGCACAAGCAAGTCGATTAACCCTCCGATTGCGCTTATATAGATATAGGAGATCATTATGCCACAGCAGCAGTAGCTAATTGCTTCGTTTCCGACTGTCAACAGCAATTCTGGCAGCCGGGCCTGCAGCCGGGCACCTCCCAAGATGTCAAGCCGTTCCCGCAGCCGGCCTACACCGGAAAGCCGGCGACGGCAGTGTCCAGCGGGGAGATGGTGCAGACGCAGCCGCCGCCGCCCTGGGAAGGCCGGGCCATCGCCACGCATAAGCTCAGGCTCGTCGAGTTCTCGGCCTTCATGGAGCAGCAGCGAGATCAGGACAACGTGAGTATCTGTTCCACCGAATATTATACCTCTTATACCTCTTGTACCTCTTGTAACTCTTATACCTCTGATACCTCTTATACCTTTTATACCTCTTATACCTCTTATACCTCTTATACATCTTATACCTATTATGCAGTCTCTCATCGGTTAGGTATATTCTTCTTCTATCTACCTAATTACATTGGATTAATTTCATTGTATCGACTGTAGGATAAGGATCATATATTATGTGCATGCAGTATATTATTATTCAAACATGTTTGGGAAATTTGGTGAAACTTGGTTAAAAAATAAAATATGAAAACTCATTTATGCAGGATTTCATTTCATTAAAGGACTTCATACTTTCTTAAATTGCCAAAAAACTACTTGAAATTTTCAATGGATTTGATGAAAATAATACAATAGACAGCTACCTGACCCCATTCATGAAGAGCTTTAGTATAGATATAGTATATCAAATAAAAATAGACTAGCGATAATTAAAAGTAATAATTTTTAAAGAAAAAGTCGAATTTATTTCTCCTATTTTTTCTACACATTTTTCAAACATGAAATAGCTAAATAGGGGGATGAAAAAGTCCTCTTTTTAGAACTTCAGAGTGGAGTTTCGCACGTAATTTAAATTGGCTTTATTATTGTGTAAACTTGTAAAAAATAAAAAATGTAATAAATTCTTGTTATTGTTTCTATAAAAACTTTAGTTTCGCACTGCGATTTACGAAAGTAAATAAGTAATAAAATTTTAATTATCATTACATGTACAGTTCTGTAAGCTTTTATAAAGGATAGAAAATAAAACTTATCTACCTATATCGATGCAATATTGGTCAAATGAAATATGTGCTATTCATATCGGTACATAAAATAAAAATTGATATTAATCGGGTATATATATTAGGTGTACAACTTTGCTTCCGCCGTTTTTCGATAGATGGTTGCAGCGGTAAGTGCCGGTTGAAATAGGCAGGTCAAAAATTTCATACAGTAAGCTTGGACATCTGTCAACATAACGATAGCAGCACATAAGTGAATTTGTGTTTGCATCAAAAGTGTATTCTCGATCGAAGATGTCAGTTTTCGAGCCAAATTCTCGTCATTTGCGGGAAGTGTTGATTTTCTGCTTTCATTTGAAGAAAACTGCGGCTGAGGCTCATCGAATGCTCTCAAGTGCTTACGGTGACGCTGCTCTTAGTGAAAGAACGTGTCGTGAG
>UELV01080486.1:0-22016 GCA_900490015.1 Megastigmus stigmatizans
ACTTTATTCCGTTCCAAGAACAAAAAAAGAATAATACAAATTACAAGAACAGTACAATACTTCCATGGTCAATATATACAATAGAATATATCACAGTCAGAATCAATATTACAAACATCAGTCTTTAGCTATCATTGTTATACATATATACTCACACACTTAACAAATAATATTTACAAAAAAGAGACAGAGAGAGAGAGAGAGAGAGAGAGAGAGAGAGAGAGAGAGAGAGAGGAAAACTCGCGGTGCCGCAGCGGCCGAGCAAGTGTGTCGCTTTGCTGCAGCAGCTCTTGCAGGCCTGGTCGGGGAACCTCGTGCTGCTGCTGCTACCTCCGCGACTCGATCTCCGGAGAATTTCACCGATTTATCCGCCAACACCACAGTCCCTTTCGTTCTCGCGAGCTCTTTTCCCTCCTCCCTCGTATATGCCACCCACTTTTGCGGGCCGTTACTGCAGAGCAGCTGCAGCTGCACACAAGTATTTTTGGCGACTTGGCTCGAGCTCCGCAAGCCTCTCTCTCTCTCTCTCTCTCTCTCTTTCTCTCTCACTCTTGATTTGGTCCACACATACATACATCTGCACCTTTTCCATTTCCGCCTTCCCTTTTTGTTCGCTCGACTTTTTAATCTCTTCCTGCGCGCGCGAATTGAGTTTCGACGAAAAAAAAAAACTGTGCTGCTTATTGCCATAAGCGTGGCGCGAAGCATATGCTTTTGGTTTGAGCGTGGGTCTATATTTTAACGATGCAGAAAAAAGTGGAGCAGGTCTCTACTGATAGGCCGAAAAAAATGTGTTTAATTCATACTGGACTCTATCAGATTTAATGGAATTGCACCGCCTTCTATTTCGTATTGCTATAAAAGTTTTTTAATTACACAGCTGAAAATGCTTTAGTTCTAGTTCACCTAAACAATTGTTTTCGAATTATAGTTTCGCGGTAAAGTTAATTAAAATAGAGATTGCAAGTGAAAAAGTCGGCTTTATTATAAAGTCCGAGTCAAATATTGAATGGAATGCTGTGTTTCATTTAAATTTCTGAATCAATCTCTATAACGTCGAACCTTATTCAAAAATACTTTCTCCATCTCTCCCGTTCAAATTAAAGTTAGGAATACTTTTTAATCACATTCGAAGATACTTATTAAAATCATAAAGTTACAAAAATATTGTGAATAAATATATTTTGATGAACAAAGTTTTATGAAGATAAAGCTAATTCTTGTTTTTCTCATCGTAATAAAATATTTGATGAAAACCGAAAACTAATTATTTACAAATGGAAATAAATTCTTATCTTTATAAACGATATACTTATCAGTATAATGTAGTTACATGAAATTGTATAAATAATTAAAGTATGAGCCTTTTTGTTTGTTAAATTAATATCCATTAAACAATATAAGCCATATGAGTTTTTAACAAAGAATTGCATGAAATTAAAATCAAGCAGAACGTGCTGGAAACAATTACAACGATCGATTTACTCGATAAATCGTTGAATTAACTAAATGCTTGAGGTTTGGTCTTTTTGTGAAATTTACTTTAAAAAAGTGTTGCTTAATTAATTGAAATGAATTATTTTCCTGCGAAATAAGCAGTCATTACTGTGAGCAAATACTATCGACTTCATGTGCATACATAAATTATGCATCATTAGAGACGTTTTTGGCAGTAAAACTAAAATAATGATCAATCATACAATTATATAAAATCTGTAGTTTGCAACGAGTACTAAATAAAGGTGAGCTACTAAGCTCTTTCATTCAAATTTATTTCATTACGATTATTACGTAGGAAAGCCTTAACTCTTATTATGTGCATTTTTTTAAATTAATGAACGAAATGTAAAAGTTGTTACACAATCATAGTTTTTGAAATTATTGTATAGTATCGTAAATGTTACAGATTTGCAGATAATAAATTATGTATTTATTTCACTGCTCAGAAGTATAAATTTGAAAAGTAAGTTTATAATTAATAATTCTCGCAATTTATTATTTTGTGATTATCGACAGATTGTTATATATTGTTTTCATATATTTTAGAATTTATTTTACGTTATGAAATTTCGATGCAAAGATTTTAATTGGATTCTGTATAAATCAACAACGAGAGAATTTATACTGTTTTAATTAATGTTTTTGATCAGAACAGAAAAATATAAGATTAAATTTGTTTCATCAATGTAGCAATTTTATTTATTTTTTTTCGGACTCACATTAACTATTGTATCATTATGTCACCATCTACACAGCTGTAAAAGTTTTTGCTCTTCATCCGCAATGTTGGAAATATTATAAAATATGATTTAAACCAGAGTTTTTCTGTAAACACTATTGATCAAATTAGGATATACTTTTTAACTCTTTTTTTTTAACGTCTATTTTCAAAATATAAAGCGTTATTGAATTTCATACATCAATTTTTAATTAAAATAGGCAGCAACTATACGAAGGCTGCCATCACATACTTGGATTTAATTAAAAACTATAGGTACGTCAGTAAAAAACTTAAGCTGAATATAATGTGAAATACATATGAAATTGAATATTCTTAAATTCCCTATCTTAAAGTGAAAATAGACGTTTAAAAAAATAATCTAATTGAATAAATTTCACTTATTACGTGTTTTTCTAGCATCCTGTAACTCTTTACACTCCTGCATAAACAAAGTAAGTACGGTGTTGCGCGAAAGGATTCGATTAGCCCGAGAATGCATTTCCAGCTATATATAGATAAAATCTTTTTATGTTTCTTTTGTCTCTAGATCCCGACGTGGAGCAGATGCGCCCGATCTTTTAAGTAACCAATCGCCGTCTTTCCACGTCGGCAATTGCATTTTCTGCGTTTACCACATAAAATTTTCTGTTTTCTTTTTCCATTTTCGTAAAACATTCATTTGCAAAATAAAATTTCACAAAATGAAAAGCCTTGTAATTTATAGATTAATTAAAGTTTCTATGAAAGCTAGCGCCTTAAATAAATTAAATAAAAATATTTTTTGCGCAATAAATTTCCCAGAATTAAACTATCCTTCCTCATCAAATTCAACAAAATTGTTTAATGAAGTATTTAATGGCGTCCACTTTAAAAGCAGAAATAGGGGTACTTGAGAAAAGTCTTGGAAATTTACGAAAGTATGCTGCTCGCGCTGTGGTCGAGTAGCGAAAAGAAAAGTTATGCTATATTGATCATAAATTATGACACAAATTGATACTAAGTGCAAAGTAATGAAACGGCTATTCAGGTAAAAAATAGGTCAACACGCAATTCTTCTTTTCGTGAAGCTGACGCGTCGAGCCTGCAAAAACTTGTAAGTTCATAAGTGTCATAAAAAATTTTTAGCTCGTTTTAAAAAAAATACCTACCATAAAGTTAATAATTTATCATTAATATTATCGACGAGTACTTGTAGCGCATATTAATTTTGTATACATGATTAAAGCGAAATTCTGGAAATTTGAATAAAACAGAAAATAATTGACCATAAATTAGGATTGCAAACGAGTCTGACAACAATTCGTGTGATTAATTAATACTCATATAACGAGTCCTCCCTGCGATTATTAAATTAACCCAGATTTAAGCATCGTGAATAGCTCTGTTTTTATCAAATCACTGGACAAAATTAAAGGGCACGAGCTAAACAGAAATACACAGCGATGACGACGACGACGACGATTTTACTCGATAAATCACTAACCAACGGCGACTACATGCTTAATTCGAAAAGCTAATTATATTCTCGTCTTTCGCCTGTTAATCGGCAAAATTGTACAGTTCTTAATCTGATAAACGTAGTTTGCAGGTCGCCATCCCTAAACGTCATCGGCCGGTACACGCGCGCTCTTATATATTGTCAAAATAATCACGGATGAAGCTCGCGGCGGAAAAAAAGCGAGTTGCTTCGTGTCCGAGCATTAAATGAACTCTCGTATATATACCGAGCGCGCGAATTCACCGTCTCCACTGCACGAGTCTCCCCATAATGAACAACGATTTTCAATTACTACACTTGCGCTTCGCCAGCATTGTGCCATTATATACATTGAACACACATACACATTACCGTGTATTATGGTGCGCGGCCTCCACTGGACGACGTTGATTATCCGCACCGATAATCGAGGCAAAATCATTTTATCCTTCGATAATGATGTCAAATGAAAGATTGCACGTATGAAGAACGAGCGAGGGACGGCCTATAATAGCCAAAGAAAAATGAAGGCTATATGGATGTGTGTAAACAGTCGAGATTTTCCTGTGGTATGTGTGTGCGCGCGGTGCGATGCGTCGACGCGCGACGCCAAGTGAACGATGCCAATTTCAGCGCGGCGATTCCAGATACGGAATGCATAGTAAGTGCGCGCTACACTGAGGAATTGGCTTCTCCATTCCCGACAGAATAGTTTTGTGAATCAAAGTGCTTCTTACAAAGTCTCGCGGAGAAAACCTTTTTTACGAGATTTCTTAGAGAAAATTTATGGAGGGGAAGAAAAGCTCTTCTCCGACTCTCACGTGAAAAAAAGCGTGAGGAAAAATATTTCTAATTTTTTAAATCACTACGTACTCAGTTGAAACTCTCATTACTACGAAATTGTTTTTTACACTTTCTCCTTTTTTTATTTATATTTATGTCTATATAAAAGTTCTGATAGGAAAATTACCATTCTACAAGGAGTTTACGGCCACATTTATGAAACAGGCTGTACTCCCGTTAAATGCCATCTGCCGAGCATCGCCTGCGTATTTTAAAGCGTGCAGTTTGCTCTGCCGATATTGTGATGAGCTCAATTTTCTTTTTTATTGTTTTTTTTTTGCTTTTCGCACGGAAAAGCCAGAGTGTAACGATGGAAATTCGAGAGCCCGTGATTTCAATGAATTTCAATAAACGTTTGGAAGCTTGCTCAATGGGGAACTGCCGTGTTTTTTATACGATGCTATCCACTTGTAGCGCAGCTTGTTATTGCATCTGTACGCATAAATTATTATTTTTAATTATTCTGTTATGCAGTAAATTGTTATACCGTTAACTTATGAGATAGAATTTGCAGAAAAATATTTCTTTTCTCAAACATTATTCACATATATAAGTATGGTAGATGTTATAGTTCCAGTTTATATATTTTAAAGTTGAGTAAATAAAAGACGATCGTCAGAGAACCAATTGCAATTTTATTTAAAATCTTAAAAAATGCGACGTTTCGAAGGCCTTAAAAAAATTACCTTCCTTATCAGGTTAAACAATTATATAAATAAAAAAAATAATAAAAAAATATAAATAAAAAAACGCTGAATAAGTATAAATTTAAAAATGTCTTGCCGAATGCAGGTCTGAAAGGTGATCACTATAGTTTTTGCTCATTTATCGTCACTACAACCCTTGATTACTATCAATGTCTATCAATGTTTATCAATGTCATATTCCCAAATACTCAGCATCTAAAATTCCAAGTACCCTATACTCTGGCTCGCGCCCTCCACTACAATTCTAACGCAAATAATTCTGCCAACCTTCCATTATCAACTGCTGCACACACCTTTTCTTTGAACAGCCCCGCGAGATATTTCCCTCCCTTTCAATGGGCCTGCATGTATGCCTCGTAGAAAGGAGGAAATGAAACGAGAGGGAAGAAAAAGAAGAAGAAGAAGAAGAAAGCTGCACACGGCACTCACCGTTATTGGAGCGCGTCTGCGACTGAACTATGGGGTTGTTGTTGGCCTCGGAGCAAGTTGTCGTAGTAGTCGTGCCGGTGCTGGTGGCATTCGAGGTTTGCTGTTGCTGCTGCTGCTGCTGCCTGTCGGCGCTATTGGCCGAGGTTATGCTTGTCGCGCCGCCGCCGCCGCCGCCACCGCCCAGTGATTTAGATGAGGTCGACCAGGAACTGCAGGTGTCGCAACCCTCGGCTGAGCGTGTCGACATGCGGCAGCAGGACCAGCGCTTGCCGCTCCAGAAGCCCGCGTGGTAGCGGCCGCTGAGGCCCGGATTCTCGCTGCAGACTGCAACGGAAAGAGGAAAAGATTGGTTGGACATTGTTATGATATGTCTGATAAAACTAAATCCCCGATGGAAATGAGTATTCCGGATTTCATATTTCTCAATTATAAAGGCTTTTAGAAAATATGTTCAAAAAAAACTGAATTTAGTTTATCTTTTCTATGCCAGGAGTAAAGATAAACTAGATTGTTAGAGTTTAAGAATTAATATGAATAGCATATCCATAGAAGGTACGTGATTAATGAATGAGTTCCGAGTCATGCAACAATTGGTACATCCCACTGCATCTTTATCATAGCTGATACTTTTCGTAAAATGTTACTTCGTTTATAATTTACTATCTAAATTTGCATATGTGGAATATTCACATAATTTCCATGTGAAGCCAATTATCACTTATAAATATGTGGAATTTTCACTTATTGTCGACGCGTATCTAATAGCTTCACACATAAATATGTGAATTTTCAATTATTTCATGTTTCATATTTGTCTCGCATTGTCTCGTCCATGCAAGAATTGACACGTATGTATTAGATTCTGTTGTGCTGTGACACCACGATGTCATGTGATCTCCTCTTCAAAATTTACTCCGCATTAATTGTGGAATATCCAATCTCTATACGATTTTATAGAAACACGAATACCGAATATCGAAATTACATTATGGGATAGTTATAAGTAAGTAAAATTAGATATTAATTATAAATTATATTCTAAAATTTTCAACTAATTTATATTTTACATAAACATATATTTATAATTACGAAAAATATAAAAATTGATATAATTTTGTTTGAAATAAAAAAAAATTTATAATTGTAATTTATTTTTTGTCAATTTTTTGTAAAAGTGATGTAAGTACTGCATTTTCATGACAAAATAAAAGATACTAAAATTATACCACGATTTACAATGACAAATTTTTTCTGTCTAAGACAAAAGAATAACAATTTTACATATTTATAGTGACTACCTATTTACTTATTTCAATGTGAAATAACACTTATTTCGATACATCAAACCGATATTCGGTATTCTATATTCGACATTCGATCCAATATTTCAAATAGTGATTAGTCACTTATTTTAATAGTACATGTTCACTTATTCGATAAGTAACCTAAAATAACATATTTAATACGAGAATTAGTACATTCTCTATGTATACGACTTTACACATGAGCAATATATGCATAGTCACGTGTAATCTGTGACTATCCACATATTTAGATTTAGAGAGTACATCATATATTACATATATATAATCATGTACAGTTTACTAATATTCAGTATCAGGTGCCGCATTGCCTAAATCCATGGACCTCCTCCAATGTTAATATGTACTCATTAATATTGTAAGAGTTAATGCTGAAGGTGATTAGCATTAGATGTACGTTTGATTCTAGCTCACGGATAAATTGTTCATATTTTCGACCTTTGTCGAGCACACTATCATCGGTCGATTTTATCCGCTTGCCTTTGGTAAGCGTCAACATGTCTCGTCTACCGAATAACGAAGTAGTTAAACTGCACAAAGCTCTGCCAATGCAAGCAATAATCGTTAGCTTATACAACACTGTATATACAAACGCAGAGACACATTCAAAGAATCCGCTTTTGTCAGTATTATACGAAACGTGAAAGAAGGGCTGCTGTTCCAAACGAATAAGCAAAAGCATTCTTCATTCAAATATCGTGCAATCATAGAGGCGGTCGATTTTTTTCTTTCAAAGCTCGCGCAGTACGCGCTGTCTACATCCTCTCGTTACGCAAAGTGCTGGCTCAAAATCTCTCTGATCGCATAAAGGCACACACCCACCATATATCCTACCGTGGGTTCTTTATATTTTCTGTTTACGCATCGGCAACGGGGTACGGGCGTGTAGGTGGCATCGTTTATACATCTAGCGATTGTAGCGGAGTTCTAAGCCTCCCCCCGGGGATCCGTGCCGGATTAACACGGCCGACTGGTCACGAGCTAACGGTCGCCAAGGGCTACTGCCGCTACTGCTGCTATATCGGACAACTGATTGACGCGTTGGGAGGGTCGAGCCATTGATTTTTAATCGATCCGGCCGGGTCGCGATCCTCGTCTCATTTGTTCCAACTTTCTGCGCGACTTGCCTCGACGACACACACACACACACACACACACACACACACATTCCTTCGCGTAGAGTACTAAATGTTCGAGCTTTCAACGAACTTTTCTTGATTCGATCGGAGCACGACGGAAGTTTCGATGGCGAATTTCTTTCTTTTATTCTTGGACATGGGCGATGCGCGTGCGCCGAGAGAATAGACTCCTCGAAGACGCATTATTTTTGAGCAATGGCTCGGACTATAATGGAAACGTGAAGTCCGCACAAAAGAAGTGATTTAACTCGATTTTCTGGGAGCCGATGAAGCAAGCGCCTCGCGAACCGATGGACTAACTATCCTTTCTGGAATACGAGTTGGGAGTTCGGGTTCGGGTTTCATTGTGGAATAATGGATATTCTTTTCGGAAAAGCGCGCAACTGGTCGTTATGATCTGTGAAAGAATTTTGAAGGTGATTGGAAAAGGTGATTATAGTCTGATCTAATAACTTGGGTGAATGTCCGTAGTATGTAATAAATAATATAATAAATTACAGTATATCTGTAATAATTTGTCTAGTTTATAACGCTGTTTTACACTGTTATAAATAAATAGATTTCTATACATTGATCGTCTTCGGCGACAGACAATATCTTTTGTTTAGCAATTTAATATAATTCTGAATAATGTATGATGATGTAAAAGAGCTAGATAACTAAAAAACCTTCATTGCAAAATTGAAGACAATGAAAACGCGGAGATAAGTGAAACGACCTCACCCATATTTTGTGGCTCTACAAAAACTTCTATAATACGCCCACATTATTTCGAGTATCTTACATCTTGTATATACTAGTTTTAATGAAGTGGTTCTTTGAGCTCACAAAACTCCCTTTGAAGTCAGAAGCCTTTTTTTACATGAATATATTGATCGATTAATTTAAATCCTCTTTTAATGTTTGTAACAATGGATGAAGCCCACTAGTAGTTACTTGCCAAATGATCTAGATAGCTTTTAAAGGTTATCAAATTTACATCTTCGGTAATTGGAGCAGTGAAAGAAAGTGGAACGTTTTAATGCAAGTTTTACGTTAATAATTTTGCATAATATGTTTTTCGAAAATAAAATTTCGAATCTAATAATTTCGTCATGAAAATTTGCTTTCAATAAGAAAGAGGTTGGGACTTGAACCATATCCCAAATAATACAATATATACTCGTAATGAACCGAACTTTTACCATAATCTCAGAATTATAAAATTTTATTCACTTTATAAAGATTCTCAGCATAAAACTTATTAAGTCAAAATGAAAATTACAATTTTTCCTGATAAACGGAATATCCGGTTCGCCATTACTTATCACGCGTGAATTCCATGTTCCATGGTCAGTCAGGAAATATTCAGTCAGTTTATGACGTCAGACCCTGGTAGATCTAGAGGAACCATTGTGAACCATTGTGTGAGTGGTTGGGTGTATGAGTGTGTACGAGTATATATATGTGTGTATATGTGCGCATGTGTGTGATCTTACAATGCAAGCGTAGCGAGCATTATTGCAGCTTGTTTTTAATTAATTTTTTTTTACACCCACACACACATATAATCAAGAGTAGAGACTGCATATAATTTGGAAATAAGCAAATTCCAATAATTTTACACAATTTCATTAATTTCCCTTCCAAATACGATCGTTCGCATAAATCTGGACAGTAAACAAGCTGTCGAGGCGATAACAAGCCATAAAATCGTCAGGGTCAGCCGAGAACGCGACGATAAAATCGAGCATCCCGGTCGAATACACAAAAACCAATCCCAGTAAATTAACGACCGGGTCATACATGCGAGCGCGTACACACACCATTCCTGAAATAATTATAACCCGACAAGTGAATTTTGAATTGTTTTCTGGAACAGCGAGAGTAGCCACGTTCTTAGTAGATACGGTATATTCAATGCAATGCGCGTAAAATTGAAAATTTTATAATATTTTTTACAGTAGCTTGGGCATCACGGTGAAATTGCTTATTGATTTAGATGCGCACGAATCGATTAAATGAGTAAATCAAAGTATAATAGCGAGGAGGGAAGAAATCTATTCACGCTTCAATGATTTTCGTTAACTTAAGCATGCAGACTCTTGAAGAGACATTTATGTTATGGGCATGCAGGGACACGAGTTACGTTAAATCGATGCGCCGCTAGCTCATAGTCGGCGTACCCCGTAATGTACGCCGGAAGGCAGCCTTGGAGACATATTTTACAAATAGGTATAATATCGGTAGTGATTTACATAGAAGAAAATCAATTATTTACGACGAGGAATCACTATTGGTTATCATCAATAGCCCTGCGATAGTTGCAAATAAATCAAGTTAATAAAGGGCCTGGATACTTTTGAGTAGATTATGTATACATACGATTAAATGATACTTCTTATTACACTAACGAGCACACGAAATGTGCGTCATTTTCGAGCTAAATCACTATAATAAATTTATATTTGCATGTAGAAACTCTCAGAAGCAGTCGCCGGAAAGTTTGATGATAACATTAACTATAAAGTGACGCATGCATATGCACCTGTACATAAATATATATACGCCCTGAGCGTTTCTGAATCTAATACACATACACGGATTAAGCACCGCAGTATTATATGAAAAAAGAATTTCTATTATCTAATGGATATACTAAGAAGTGCACGTTTCAGAGGCTAAATGCTTAATTGTATTCCATTTAACGAGAACACACTGTGCAAAGCCGCGCTAATTTCGCATCCGACCGCATCGTTCATCTCCGTGTATAAAAGGTGGAGACGGCGGGGAAGCAATGGCTCCCCGACATGCTTCCGTAAATTAAACATAAGATAACAGAAACTCCGCGCGGTATAGGAGTCCAAAGTTTCTCCAAGTCATATATATTTTTCGAGCGACTCAAGAGACATTTTAAAAGCATTAAAAAGTTTTTCGCGATGCGCTAACTCGATTAAAATAGAAATTTCAATACATTTTCTTAAAACGGTACTTGGTCCTTTAATACTAAGACTGCTACGCGCGCGAGCACGAGCCAAGTCTACTACTTGGCCAAGTGAGACTACTTACGCCCGTTCTCATAGCTAAATCCGCCTGAAAACTTCCGCAGCAGTTCTAATTGGAGGGAAAATATACGCAACCTGCTTCTTCCTTTTTGCGCATTTGAAAAAGACGACTACTCTTTGAGCTCTGCAGCATTCGACTAACATAATTAACCCTAAAGATTTCCTCTCCCCCGATTCACCGGTTACACAACGACAGAGAAATCGACTTTGTCTTTCAGAAAATTCTCTCTTACGCAGGCTTAATTAAGCAAAGAAAGTAAAAAAAAGGCAGAGGAAAAGTCTCATCCGTGAACATTGACAAGCTTGTGTGCCCCCGAGAAAGAACTTCGCAGCTTCTAGACCCGCGATATCATCACCTCTATATAACAAGCACCAGCCATCGCAGATAGCAAAGCTCCGCTCGATACACAATACACCGGAGAAGACAGAAAACGTGCGCAGCGATAATGTAAAAGAGAGAGGGAGAGAGAGAGAGAGAGAGTGAAGTGCAGCTCTGCAGAAATTATCAGGTCACGCGGAGGAGCGCACGTGTTTATAACCCGACGGCGGCTACGGCTGCAGAGGGGTTAACAAGAGAGGCGCGCGAGGCGTGTCGCTGCAGGCGGCACAAGCAGAGATCCACGGACGCGCTGCACGCGTCAATGTTTAGCCCGTGAATGCAGCGGCGTATATGCACACTCGACGAAACTGCCGTAATGAGCGTGTGGAGCCGTCACCGCTCTCTCTCTCTCTCTCTCTCTCTCTCTCTCTCTCCCTCTCTATATATATAAACTTGAAGTGCTCTGCGCGTTCGCCTCCATTTACATTTGTGTGCACCAGCCGCGTTGCAGTTGCATTGGCTCCGCAATTTATACTCGCTCAAAGTCGAGCCTATACAATATATATACGTATATACCTATATAGGTACATCGGGCTGGTTGGCAAGGACGAAAAGTGCCTTTTTAGTGGCTGAACAGAGGCGCCTACAGAGAGAGAGAGAGAGAGAGAGAGAGAGAGAGAGAGAGACTCACGAGCTTCCCGCAACTCCCCAAGGAGTAGCACTGCGCAGAGAGAAAGAGTTCGCTTCATCTTCCTCCGAGCGCGCCACTTTCCGCACTGCAGCTCTATACACACACACATGCACGCGTGCATACACGAGCTCTCGAGGCAAACTCGAAAAGCCATAGACTCTAGTTGTTGTGCGTGGCCTCGTTCGGCTTATATATACATGCACTCATCTTTGAGCTTGTCTCGCACTAGCACACGCACACACACGCGCGCACGAACTCGTAGGCTGCAGCTTCTGATGTCTCGATCGTGCCATGGGGTGGCAGTAAGGAGCACACGCGAGGGCTTATACTCTTCGATTCGAGCGAGACGCGCCCGCGCGCCGCTATACTGCACATACATCGGGGCGAGCCACGTGTATATATATACCTTCTTGAATGCTGAATGTCGCGCGCGTTTTCTCTCAGGAATTGCGGCGAGAGAGAGAGAGAGAGAGAGAGAGAGAGAGAGAGAGAGAGAGAGAGAGAGAGAGAGAGAGAGAGAGAGAGAGAGAGAGTGAGAGAGAGTATAGTGGGCTTTAGCAGTCCTCGACGTTTTCATTTTTTACGACCGAGTCGTAAAAAGCTCTACTCGCGCCCCGAGCTTCCTCTTCTTCTCCTTTTTTGCTTTTGCTTTTTATTGTTTTTTTTTCTGCACTATACCACGCCGCGTGTCTTCTATCTGCTATGGCGGCTCGCTCGCTCTACGACCTCTGAATTTTAGATTAGAGCTATCCTTGCCGAGAGAGGAGATTTTTTTTAATCTCGCGATCCTCGATCGTGTATATATACGCAGTTGCGTCTTGAATACTTTCGCCGAGTGATGAAAGGATCCGGTATGGATGACGAGGATGAGAGACGTGCAAAATGTTCTCTCTGATATTGCCTCTGTTCCGCGAAGATGCTAATAATCTTGATACTTGTATTCGATGGTGCAGGATGATAAAAATGTCTAGAGATAAGATTATATAGAGTGTGTATGTATGTATGTGTGCCGGGAAGACAGGAAAGTAGATTTTTTTGGTAAAATCGTGCGCGAGCGTTTCTTTTCCGATCTGATTACTCGAGAAGGGTTTTATGGGATTTGGTTAGAGTTGCGTCGAGTATCGGAATTCGATTTATGGTTCATACAGAGCATTGTTACAATCTGTATCGTCGTTTTAGGGAATCTTCGCTTTATGGTTTTTCCAATTTCATCCCTTAATTTTATTTCTTGAAGCTGAGCAGCCGAAATAGTTTTGTTATAATTTGGCGATATGAAAGTTCAATTTATATCGTTATTCTCTTTCAAAATGTTATTCGTTATTTAAAAAACAATTATCAATCTCTTCTAGAAATATCAACTTTGATACGTGAATTATAAATAAAAAAAATGTATCAATTCTGTAAAGAATAATTAAATGTATCAATTTACACATGATAAACTCTTTTAGAAATATCAACATCAATACGTGAATTATAAATAAAAAAACGTATCAATTTCGCAATTATAATTATTTCTGAACTTTTAATTCTTTTAAACTTCAAATATAATTTATTGAATATACATGCGTGTAGTGAAAACGAAAATATGTAAATATATAGTATATACCATAATTTCACAAATTATTTTTTAGCTTTTAAAAGTTATTCAAAGCTTAAGTATCGGGTCACCCACGATATACACGTAATAATAAATGATTGAAAGAATAACGAAAAACCGTTGTTAGCAATATTTTCTACAATAAAAATAATTGAAAGCATCGCGATTCAACTCACTTCATAATATTTCTTTAGCAGACACGATTATTCTCAAGCTCAGCATTCAGCCAATTACAGAAGTTATCGCCAATCGAAAACGAAAGCGCGCTTCAAGTATTCGCTTTGTTAGTCGGTTGATTAACCGTCAGCATTAAAACAAGAGACAAGAAAAAAGGAAGCGCACAACAAGCGAGGCGAGTGGAAGAGAGACGAAAATAAAGCACGAGAGAATGAGAGAGAGAGAGAGAAAGAGACGAGTGAAAAGCGAGAAAAAAGAGACGTAGAGAAAAAGCGAGGAGATAGAGAGTGAGAGAGAGAGAGAGAGAGAGAGAGAGAGAGAGAGGACTGATGTATAAGTCGGCGAAAGAGTCACCGAAAGCCAACCTTAAAAAGGCGCGTTCGATGGCTCTTCTCGAGGAGGCTCGCGAAAAGCACCGACGAAAAAAAAAAGTTGCGGGAAAAATGAACGACACGGCGGAAAGAGAGACGGCAGAAATCGAATTTAAAGTACCGAGGAAGCCCCGTTCCTCGCAGCATCGGGCGAAACTC
The DNA here is from genome assembly GCA_900490015.1 of Megastigmus stigmatizans. Taxonomy (NCBI): domain Eukaryota; kingdom Metazoa; phylum Arthropoda; class Insecta; order Hymenoptera; family Megastigmidae; genus Megastigmus; species Megastigmus stigmatizans. The sequence continues at coordinate 14,497 of UELV01080486.1, forward strand.
GCGCATCCTTTTATTCGTCTCTGTGTTTGTGGCTTATATATGTATATAAAGCATCTACACACGTATATAAGCACGGCTCAGCCAACATTATGCCGCGGCTATCGAGTCGCGCGAACGCGCGCGCGTCGGGATATCGATTTTTGCGAGATATCGACTCGATATCGTGCGCCACACTGCGCGGTATATAATATCTCGTATCCGTGCAATATCGGCGAACGTCAGTCTCTCGTCGGGAATCTTGGTCGAGTAGTGAGCGCCGACCGATCTTAATCACGTTTCCTGTACCAATGGCTAAATCGATAAACTCCCTAAGTAAGCGCTAATCTCTTCTTCTGCCCTTCTCTCTGCACGCCCAACACTTCGTCATTATCGCTCTACTGTTTACTTTTTTCGCGTTTCTCTAGATCCACCTCCAGCCACGTCGTCCCTTTTCTAACGGCTTATCTGCTACTTTTGTCCCATTCAACTGATTGGCAATAGATCTATACAACTTATTCCTTGAAGATCCCTCGGACGACTGATTTGCAACCCAGATTCGAAAGTTATTTCCTCGATTGAAGATGCTGACGACCTATATAGGTGGACTATTTGAACATTTGAGCAATAATTGATTTGTGAATAAGTGACGTTTATTGGTAGAAATGAAATGCGTTCAGAAGTTCGTTTTAGCGCTTACCAGGAGACAATTAATAGAAAGTGATTATCGAAAATAAATTCATTTCGTTTTCACCTAGATATTAAGTTCAAGCATAACGTTTTTTTTTATCGTAATTCAAACATTTTGTTCTTTCTTCCAAAATCAGATTGTAATGCTATGTAAACGTACATGGTACTCGAATAAGATTCACCTTTTTTGCAAATTACCATAATATCGAGCAATTTCAATACGAAAAAGAGCCAGCTTCAAATATCATTGGAATATTAGGATATTATACATCACACAGGGTTTGAAATGATGTACCTACATATCTGACGTTTTTTTATATGAATGATTAATGGATGTTTTGCGGATTGTGACTGATGTTGTTACTGATAAACTGATCACGCAATTCATGCGAGTATAGCAATGTCAAAAAATACATTGGCGATTCCATTTGCGTATTTTTAGCGAATATTAAGCAGAAGGTGGGAAAAGGGAAAAATTACGGTGAAACGTAAGAGCGATGGCTTTTGTGTCAAATGCTGATGCGCACATACGTGGTGTAATAAAGCAAACAAACTGTTCGGAATTTCTCATGAGGGTGATTTATTAACCTCAAAGTTCGATCCCTCAAAGAAGTAGAGAAGGCGAAAGAGGTGCAGAGAGAAAGAGAGAGGGTAAGAAAGAGACAGATAGATATGTACTTTATTAATGTCAAAGTGCTGTGATTGATCGGAGAACTAGAACTCATGGAAAAAGATCGATTATTTATTCCTATACATTTTACATAAATCTTTCTTATAACAAAGTTTTATAAAGTGCGATTTCCCTCTAATACGTAAACTTCCAGAATTTTTTATTCGATATATACAAATCTTGTACCTAATATAATAAGCTAACATAATAAGATCAAAAGAGATTATTTAAGATTTTTTTTCTTACATGGATAGCGTGAATTTGAATCTCAATTTTCTCATTATAAAAGCAAAACGTGACAAAATTTCAGAAAATACAAGTTTTACCACGATAACAATATATTTTCATGTCGTCGTGACATTGCCAGCTCTTAAAGCTTTTCACCAGTAATTACATTCATGTCAGAGCACACAACGTTAATGATGAACTCGAAATTCAATTATAAAAAAATTAATACTGCATCGCTGGAATTTTGATGAGTCAAAGTACGGAATATTACAGTTGCTCTACATTGTGCAATCGTTCATGAAAAATAATGAAGAAAATTTATTTCGCGCGTCAAACAAACTTGTTGAGAGAGCCTTTTTCTCCGAATACTCTATCCTGAACAATGTTCATTGATTTCATTGTCCATTGTAATTAATCTACCGTCAGCGATATGAGTTTAATTGCATATTTTTCGTTTCATTGTCCACTTAATTAATGGACTGCTATATAATCTACATGTAATTAATCGAACATTTTTCTCCGTAATTGATTTTTAAATATTTAGCCCGGCCAAATGGAGCGCAAAAAAGCACAAGCTAACGGCCGATCATTAATTTAGCAGAGTTCGGAAATTATCCCGGGGTACCAAGTACTTAAAAATCAAGGAAATTAATAATTTATGTATAGCTAGACCTGCTAGACCGGTGTATAAAGCGTTCACAGGTGAATAAAGCGCTCACACGCAGTAATTTTCGTCATAATTTATTTGGATCACGTTGTGCAAATGCTCACAGTGCGCAGCAAAACATAATGCCGCTTGATTTACATGAAGCCGAGGCTACGAGTTTATACTTCCAGAGGCAACATCGAGGACTCACCCTTATCCATCAAAAAGGCTGTGAAAGGCCGCGAGATTTGCGAAATTTCGTTTCGTTTCCGTATATGCTTGATTTTTTTCAGAGGAACGGCATGTTTTATACATTACCTAGACATTAAAACATACATAAGTCAATTCAATTAACTAGACACTAAGCGCGATTATGCGCCTTTAGTTTAAAGTTATGTGCTGCGATCGAAAAGATCCTTACATTGTCGATTCTGGCATTTAACAAAATGTATAAAGATAGAGATTTATTTTTGGAAATACTCTCTATCAACGCCTCTGTAATAATGTAAACGTTACGTGATTCCAGTTTCATCAAAATCTATCCATAATTCACAGAGGTTCTTGCCTTTCCAGCCCTAGCATATCCCCTTAAATCTGACCAATAATTTAGAAAAAGTAAGAAATAGTAAAAGGAACACGTGCGAGAAACACCTCGTTTGCACACTTGTAGCGTAATGTACTATTTTTCTAACAGTACGACCTGATCTAAATATACTTCTTTCCCTTATCAAAATGTAATTATTGATATGCTATAGTTAATCATAGGCATATGTCGTGATTAGAGAATTAAGGTAAATAAATATCAAAACATAATCCTTAACATAACTATAACATGTAATATGTTTTTAGAGATTGATCATCAAAGAAAACTGATATATCTTAAGGCTAATATGTTTAGCAAATTAACATAAGCAGTATACCTATACATATGTTGTCTGGTTAAACTCAGAATTCATCTAATAATCCTCGATGTACATACGCACACTGTGCATGTTGATATACTAAGTTTAGCATAGGTAGAATATGTCAGTTTCCATTAGGTTTGGAGGGCTGAATTTATTTGCAAAAGTTTCATGTCTTTTTCAACTATCATGAAATTGACAACGATACAACATTATTCTTAATAGAATAATAGGCACTTCATCTATACGTACGTCTTACTTTGATTGAAGTACTTGATTTTAAGGGGATGTGCTGTAGTCGAAAAAATTCGTACCGGTTTTTGCCTATAACGAAATATATAAAGAGATTAATTTTTTGAAAAAACTCTCTGTCACCATCTCCGTAATGATGTAAACATTAAGACGTGATTCAAGTTTCATGAAATACCATCGACAATTCGCAAAAACTTTTGTCGTCGAAAATTTCGTTCGTAATTGACAGCGATTTTATTAATGGATGACTATTATAGTTGCTATTAATGTATATAAATGTAAATGTAAATGTAAATAATGTTGTTGTAAATGCAATTAATGTATACATAAAAATATTTTTCTTTGATCTTCTTTGATCAGTTATATTTAATATATATGTACAGTATACACTATAATAATGATTAAGCAATATTACGCAGTAGACTAAAATTTAATCAATAGAATATTTCCACATGCCTAGTCAACAATAAAAAGAATAAAATTCATGATGCATACATTCATGAAATTTAATTAAATTCAAAACAAAAGGAATTTCGTTCATATCATATACATCATACGTATAGGATATTTCGAATTGCTCAAATAATTTTAGTAAACACCTTGAAATATGTGCAATTCTAATTCTAATAAATTATTTTTTTTTTTATACAAACATTATACACTATGCTTTGTTTGATTGTCTTATAAAATAATAAGGTTTTATGAGTGTGTATGTCGTCATTACATTGGTACTCCCTTCTTATCTTGAGCTTTTCTGAGTTCTGTCTGATTCACTCTTAAAAAAGTGATGGTTGGATGTTTTGAAGCATTTAATGACACGATTTTATTTGTTACCAGTGGATATGCGTTTTGAATGGTGCCAAAGTTTAAAATATTGTTGTATAAATTAATATTTTAATACAAAGTTATGAAAGAATTATGTATGTTTGTTTGAATTCATAGGAATATTTATAGGTATAATATATTAAAGAATTTTCTATAAAGTAAATTCTATTCTAATATCATTTCCTTGCCTCAAAAATTAGACGCATCGTAATCTGTAGTTTTGCATGGCACTAATATTTCGTGGAAAAGATTATTAATAAAAAAAGACACATGAAATGGAAAGTATTTTTAATTTCCAAGTATTTATTAAAGTGTAATCAATGGTCCGTATATAAAAATGAAGCACCCGAAGCTCGCGTGAGTTTTGCTAGTTACATAAAATGTGTCTAGCCTAGCTGCCGTTGTTAAGATTTAGTTAATTCTAAAGCATCTTCCAGAGACAAACAAAACTACGTTAAACGTATATCCATAATGCAACGACACGTATCAATGCGAATATTAAATGATCGTGACTATCCAATCTAAAATATTATTTAATGGCTGTTTATAATTACAGCATCCATAAATAAACTAATTCTCAAAGACTAATGCTAAATAATGTACATGAACGTAAAACCAGTTTTCATCAACCGCGTATCTTCATTCTAATAGTAATAAAGCTCACAGTCTCAGTCTCAGTAAATTACTATGAGGCTATTCTAGACAATTTGTATTCACCGTAAATATACTAAGCATGTTTATTTTGTCTGTAATATACGCAGCTTAATTTTAGAAAAGCAGTTTAGTTGTTCACCTAGAACTCACATGAAAATTCCAGTGCAGCGTAATAAGGGCGCAGCAATGCACATTACGTCTCCGCTAAAATTAGTTGTACAGGGACCGCATCAAAGGTAAAAGTTGTGATGTGTGTATGACGTAGGTAAACATTCATTTTGCCGCGTAATTTTTAATTGAAATATTATTTTGTTTGTTCTGGCCGAATTAAAAATTAAACAGATCATTAAATGTTTGACAGATACATGCGTGCACGATTCTCCAAATAATAATTTTATGTGCACGATTTCAATAAAGCTGAATTAATTTTATTAATTAAAGAATTTAACTGTCACAAATAATATCAAATGAAATTTTTGTACTTTAAAAATATTATAAAACTACTTTGCGGTATTTATCAATGAAGCGAGATTGAAGTTAGTGGAACAGGATGTAAAAATTAGATTTGAAATACTTTTAGATAGGACTTCCTATCACAGATATATATGATAGCGACACTCGAATGATTAGCTTCGCAGTTCAATGTATTTCATTTCCTTTTTAAGTATCCAGTCTCGAAATACACAAAGTGGCAATAACTTGTCACCACTTACTTTATCAGCACTTGCTAACAGCATGAAAACCTCTCGGTAAAAACTTTGTTGTGCAAATATCTCGCGTAAATTATTAATCCCGTGAGTTAGTGCTTTTTGTTCTCTTTTCTAACTATAATACTGCATGTACTACACACTTTTTTTTAATTCTATTCGCCGATATGCTTTTTTTACACTATTTTTCGCATGCATAGCCGTTAAAAAACTGCTGATGTTCATGCATTTGCAGCGTTACAACTTTCAATAACGACGCAATCTACACACCAACACGTAGTAGTATTATTAAAAAAAGCAATCGTTTTTACATACTCATGGAATAACTGACACGAGATTCTAGTGTACGATGTAAAAAGTTCGTGTGCACGTAACAACAGATGTGGCAATTGAAAAGGTTAGTGCGCAATAAAAACCGCTGCTAAAACATTGACATTTCCTCAATATTAGTTAGTTATTCTTACTTGCTGAATTAATTTGAAATAGTGATTTCATTTTGATAGGTTAAAATAAATATCGCAGTGTGCTTTTTACAGTTTATCCACTAAAAAAATATAAGTTATAAAATTGGTTTTAAAACATATGACATATTAAAATAAGTTACTTTCATTCAGCATACTATTAAATTCTCTATAAAATAAAAAAATGAACAAATTTCTGAAAATATGTTGTTAGGAAGCGATATATTTAAATATTTAATAATAAAAATATACAGCAAACCAACTACAATAGATCTGCAAACAGTCCCACATACGCCAAGATTTAACACATTTTTAAGATCATGAAAAACATTCTATCTTGGCGCCTTCAGCAACTCTAAGAATTCGATGTTTTTATAAGAAAACTGTTTTTCATCGCTCCAAAGTTTTTTTCCAAGAGGACACGAAACGATTCCCCGGAGTGTTGGCGCGTTTGACAGTTTCAAACAGTATCAAACTCGGCTTAGCACATACAAAACTTGGCATGATTCAGACGCGCGCTTGTACTTTTATCACGGTAATTCATAATGCGTTGCACTTTCTGTGTACAGGAAGACACGCTCTTGGCGTGCGCAAAGAAAGATAAAGTAGTTCACGAGGAGAAAGAAAACTTAATGGATGTCTGAACAATATTTCAACTATGGCCTATTCTTATCATTCCGTAAAAGGCAGGTAAAGAACCAGTAAATTATAATTTGATACTGGAATACAATATTCAGCCATAGTAATTCCCAGTACAGTCAGTAATGGCCAATTCTTATATGGGCAACATTTGGTATGTAATGATTAGGGGAAAAATAAATTTGTTTACAATTATTATACTGGATATTATTATAGAAGTAAAAATTATAATTTTGTTCAGTTTTCATTAGAAAAGTAGGGATTGCTTTTAAATTATTTGGTACTTCCATTAAGTAAATAATGAATATTCAAATTTACTTTTAACAATACTTATTTCAAACTATCTTTTCGGGATCATCAACCTTCTACAATTGAATTACAATCAAATGCTCACTTAAAGAAACTGTTCTTGACGATCTTTTTGTAAAGAACAGAAATCCAAAAAGATCATTGTAAAATCATTTCAAGAAAAATAAAATGAAAAAACAAAAAATGCCAGAGAAAGAAAAGGTGGATTAAAGTCATTACCTGCGCGAATGGCTCGTATCCAGTCGGTCCTGTCCTGTTCCCGCGCGGCGACGAGGTACAGGGTGTACTCCTGTCCAGCCTCGCGATAGCCGACTTGAAAGGGCAGACCCGGGGGCGCACCACCCCCACCGCCCCCGCCGCCACCGCTCGAGTCGCTGCCGGCCACCTCGGTGGCGCTGCCCCCCAGCGTGGCCGTCTCCACGACGTGGACGCTCTCGACGGCGATTCTGCCCCGCTCCTTGCGCCGCTGCAACACAAAGAGCACAGACTATTTCTCTCTCCCACGCTATCTCATCGATCATATCTCTACTTTGCTCGTCTCTCTCTCTCTCTCTCTCTCTC
>UELV01080489.1:0-11248 GCA_900490015.1 Megastigmus stigmatizans
TCACCACCAAACTCCTCGTTGAAAGTTACATAAGGTCTGACCTTGGATGTTTTCATTTTGTTTAAATCATACGGGAACGTTAGGCGTTACCATACTTTCCACATGGTTGACACACTGAGTTTCATTTGACCTCTGTTCGTACTCTAGAGGTTATGGTGACCTCATACTTTGATACATATCCAATTTTCCGTTATTTCCGTTTCCGGTATAAAAAATGCGGGTTCCTATTTTAAAAAACAAACCTGACCTTGAAATGACCTTGAAAATGAGGTTCAAGGTCAAATCCAAGGTCACCACCAAACTCCTCGTTGAAAGTTATATAAGGTTTGACCTTGGTTATTTTATTTTTTACCAAGCCTTGACAGAAACCTAGGGGTTTCCATACTTTTTCCCCACCCTGTGTAGGTGAAGGTTCAGGGGCACCTTAGTCGTACTTACGAAGAGGTGATTAAGGATGTGGATCTTATAAACATAGATAGAATAGAATTTTGTGAGTATTAGCCAGCTAAATTCGACCAAATATTAGGCTCACACTATTCTTTTACAAGATGGACTGTTAAAAACTTTACATGATGAGTATGAAAGATAACTAGCGCGCCACATAGTCTTAGCACTTCGCACTAATCCCTTATGACTAACTCTGATAACGTTCCAGTACTTCCGCGCCTTGCGTAGCTTCACTATTTGCATGCGAGGCACGATCGATGATACACGAGAATTATTAATGTTACATTATAAATATGAAATCGCGAGACTATTGTTGTACAATATACAACGGAAATTCGTTTAATACTTTAACGGGATAAGCCAGTGTTGGATCTGTAAGAAAAACATATCAAATTGTTAATAACTATTTACCTTTAAGAAATTTTTCAAAAGGAAAATTTTACTTGCTAATAAACAATACTTATAGCAGTATTTTAATATCTGCTAAACCTAATTATATCAATTCTATTCTTAGATTTTCAGGTCTTTGCGTTTAGCACTATAACTTTCTGACTTGCCCCAATAGCGTCTCAGGGCTAACGCACTGCAACGCTGTTATAAGTTTGTCATGGTTCACAAACATCTTTAAAATTATTTAAAAAATTTACATAATAGATCTATTTTTTGTCTTATTCGTGATACTGCGTTTCGATATTTTTTCTGTATTTATCTCTGGATTCTGTTCTATTGTTGATGTAAAACTTCTACAATCTATATTTTGGATCGTGTGGCTGGTACTATAAAATATTTATTGGTTTCATAATGCCTTGTTACTTAATTTTATTTCTATTAGTTATTTTAATACGCTTGTGTGCAGTTTTTGCGTGAGGGAGTGTCGAATGTCTGTGGATCGTCGATTTGGTAGGGTTTTAGCTGCAAAAGTGCTTTCGTTATTGGCGTGGCATTATTGTTTGACGTGCTTCCGAAAGATTTTTGATAAACTCAATGAAGACAAGAAAAAATGTTAACTGAGGGGGTCGTGGAATATCCCTGCATGGTGGGAGTACACTGTCCCTGCTGTGTTGATGTAAGTAGTTGCTTTTATTCTTAACAATATCGTAATATGCTAAAGTTGACTATTATTAGTGTATTTGTTCTGCAACGTTTTAATTTATTTCGATTTTTTACGTGTGGAAATTCATTAAGTTTTTAGGAAATTCATTATGTTTGGGTATAGCGCACAATTCCGACCGAGGCCGAAGAACATCGAGGGCGGCTACTTTGTGACCTGGCCCACGCTTGCCATGATAGTCGGTGGGCTATCAACTATTTGGTGACAATGGGCTCTCCAATATCGTGTTTTAACGTAAATCAATTTTTTTGCCTCACACTCTTCACATCGATTAACGAATGCCTGCACGTCTACTTTCATATTTCGCTAGTAATAACCTGCGGCTAATTAATCGTAGGTTTTTGTAATACGTTTATGCCCTCCTATGGAAGACTTGTGCTTTTCATCTATGATTATATACCGTTCTTCCGCTCATGGTACTGATAAATTATTTTTACAAAGTGTTATTTTTATTTCGGCTAATATACGATTTAGCTGTTTGGTAATATATCGGTATTGGCTTAAAACTTTATGACCTTGTATTATGCAATATGATCTGATTGTATGTTGTTTTACCAAATTTATTAATTGACGTAAATATTTCGTTATATAGGATTGAAGGGCCTTGCCATCTATAAACCTTTTAACGACTAATCTGAAGCTTTTATGTTTTTCAATCGTTGATATAAATGTTTCGCCAACTTTAAATCTTTGAGACTTCGTATCAACAAGACTGCATATCGACGTTTGATGAGTGCTTCTATTATTTCCGATTCGTGATAACCATCCGCTGGTAAAAAATATATGAAATTATTCGGGACTTTAAAAGGATGGTCTCGCATAATTTCTACAGTGGTAAAAGTCGGCATATTGTTAAGCGCTGGCGTATCATTTTCGGTGTCGCTGGAATCAAGCATCGGGGTCGATATTCTTGTCGGCTGATTCGCTATTGCTTGTGTCCTTGTTTTTTTTGTTCCTCGTGTATTGACGATTCGGTGTCTGAGTCTTTTGAGGAATCTGATTTAAATGTCTTTATCTGAATTTTTTAAAGCACGGGAAATTCATGGCGTAACATCCCAGTCCATATAAGAATTTAAATCTTGTGGCTCTGGCGTTTGTTGTTTGCCAAATATTCTTCGATTTCGAGAACTCATGTTCTCGATATCTTGTTGCTTAATTCGGCCTATTCCTTGCATATTATCTACTATCCAAATAGGTATATAATGTATACTTAGTAAACATATATGTACGAAGAGCGATTTTTCATCATAAATAAAACGACAATATTCTATTTTACTGTCTGCTATTTCGAAATGTACACATACGTTTACATGGTATTTTTGTGGAAATATATGTACACAATTTCCATTTCCGAACTCTTTATCTTTTGATAAGATATTTCTTGCTTCTTCCGGATTTCCGAAATTGTGCAGTGATCTCAGGATGTTGTAGCAGTGTTCCGCGTAACTCTTTACACAAAACTCGTAATCTGCAGAGAATCAAATAGACAATCTCCATCTACAGATACGTCTACATCTACAACTTTTTGTAAACACACTTCTCGCTTGGTCCATAAATGGCGAATTTACCTATATCGCTTGTATTTACTGCAATTTTTTCTGTATCTTCTTGTTTATTCAATTCGGGAAGGCTTTTCATTAATTTATCCGTGCTCGAACTTTCGCCTGAAGAGTGAGTAAGCTTAAAATATTTATGATCGAGTTCGTAACTTTCCCTATTTAATCTTTTTGATGCTTCTTCGTCTTTTTCTATTTCTTTTTCGAGTTATTCATATCTATCTGACTCCATAGGCTTTATTATTTTTTTAAACATCAGGGCGCGAAGTGCCCGATTCCCGCCTTAGGTAGTAAATTTGAGTGAAACTTTTGCGCGCTAGAGCGCGAAGTAGGGTGCAAAGTAAATTCAAGAGGAACTTTCGCGTCCTCGGTTAAAAAATATGTTACACATCCTAGGGCGCAAAATAGATTTCTCGTCCCGAGGGTAATTTTATTACCAGAACGAAGCGAGAGCGCCAAATCACACGAGACTAGGTATATAATATACTATTACACACTTGTCTAGGTATATAATATTATTATGCTATTCTTGACGTATTTATTTTCGTCTGCAATGTTTGGTGATTCCTTTATATATATATATATATATTGAGGCCAGCTTTTCCATGTATCTCTTTTTCCTCGACATCTCCTACGAATCCGGCTTTCATCAAATCTGTCCCTATTCCTAATTTCTTTTTTAATTGACTAAAGGAGGACACTAATTTTTCTATAATTGTCGATTTTGACGCATTGTTAATGTTAAACTCTGTTTTACCTTAGAGAAGTTGAATGTTCGCCTTCTCTAAGCTTTTCTCATTACATTTATAATAAACTCTTTACTTCCCCCTCTCATTAAGATCATAAATTCTGAAAACTCTTTCCTTTGACATTTCAATAGATTAACTGATCAGTACGACTATGTTCTCTGTTTAGACAATACCTTTTCGTAGTCGATTAATAAATAGATAATTCCGAATGCACTATGTGTGCAAATAGCGGAGGTGTAAGAAAAAGTGAGTGATTTTTCGCGGTTTCTTAGTATTTTTTTTTTGCTGTGTTTACAATGTTAAAGTCACTAATTTATTCCCATCTTAATTGTTTTTCAGTTACACGTTTTGACCTGTTGAAAGATAGCTTTATATTTTGACTACACGAAATCAGGCGATTTCGTATATATATCGTATTTATATATCGTACATATTTCATATATATATATATAGTAGTAACTTTATTTTTAACTTCGAGTTTTACATATTCTACATATACAAATGTATTATTCCTTAGCCTATTTCCTTCTGGTCGCCGTCCAGTATTTATCTTCTCTCTTTATGTTCTAAAATACTTCATTTTCCTATTTTCCTATTCTCGCTCTTTTTCATATCTCTTTTTTCTTTTCCTATCTAACCTGCTCTCTATCTTATCCTATTTTCTTTCTAATATCTTGAATCAACTCTTCCGTCTTTTCTTTGTTTTTCTCTCTTGAGTTCTTTCTTTCCATCTTTCTATCTCGATTTGGGCTGTTATACCTTCCTTCTCTATGTCCCTCTTCTCTCTCTCTCTCCTCCAATTTTTTCCTATCTTTTTCTACCTTTTTCTGCTTTTTTACCTTTTATCTCTCCTATTCCCCGATTCTCTTTACTTCTTCTATTTTCTTTTCTTCCTCTGTTTTCTTTTTCTAGATCTTCTTCTCGATGTCCTTCCATTCCCTTATCTTTTATTAGGTTTATTAACCCAGTCTAGCGTTTTTGCCTCTTTATTTCATACCAAAATATCCTCTCCAGCGTATAGCACTCCGTAGGCTACTTTTATGTTATGTTTCCCTTTTAATTTTCCTGATCTCATGGCTACAATCAACTTTTTTTTCATTTCTCTAATTTTCCACTGCATTTCTTATTCCTGTTTCGTTAGGTCCTCTTCTATATATACCCTTGTTCCTCTTAACTTTTTTTTATTCCCCATAATTTTCATTTTTTCGCTCCAACTTTCACATTCTATTCCTATCATACTTTTCCTTGTCCTAATTTTCCACACTCTTTTTATTTTCAGATTAATTCTCATCTTTTCTTCAAACCACCTTTTGACTTGTTCTTCTATCTCACTCTCGTCGTCCCAATCTTCAATCCCTGTTATAATTATATTGTTTTTTATCCTTTTTCTTTCACATTCTTGTATTAGTTTCTTATGATTTTCCGTCCTCTTTTCCAAGCCCTCCATCCTTTCTTCCATGTCCTCCAACCTTTCGTTCACCTCTATATTGTCTTCATTTTTCCATTTCATTTTGCATCTGTTTTCGTGTCCTTCCCATTTTTGCTTTAGTTTTTCTATTTCTTCCTGGCATTTTTTTACCTTTTCCCCTATCACCTTTGTTGATTTGCTAATCTTTTTCATGCTCTCCTCCATATGCTCTTTTATCTCCTCTCTGTCTTCCAATATTTCCCTCGCCTTATTTATTTTACCCCTTGTGTCTCTTCCTTTCTTTATTTCTCTTTTCATTACCTCTAATATTCTATATATCCCATTTCTCAATCTCCAATCTCCCTTATCCCTCATTTCTCTAGTCCTTACTAACCTCACTTTTTTATTCTGAGTTTTCTCTGAACTTTCTTCTTTTATTGTCTTTATCTTTCTTTCCCAACTATTTTAAAACCAAAAGGTTTTATTGAACTTTACATTATTTTGTTCATTAGCACTCAACTTTTCCTCTAAATTCACTTTCTACTCTTTATTTCTGAGCATAAACCCTCTATACGTGTTTACTGGACGGCAGCCATGTTCCTCCCTCTATATATATATATATATATATACACTAATTTTAAGTCTAAAGGTACATTATGTAAATACCAGCTGTCGGAGTGTGTTTAGTTTTTATTAAGTATGTATTATTTTTACATTCTTTTATATTTTTATATTTGCCTGAAGAGGAGGGCCTACGCATTTGTGTGTCCTCGAAACGTAACAAATATAATAAATATTGTGTACAAATTACGTTCCATGAGGATTAATTTAACCCTTCATAATTTTAAAATTTATTGTTATTTTAAATTAAACTATTGATGAGTACAACTACCTTTTCTAAGAGGTCGTGAGAGGTCCTGACTAGCTCACTGACTTCTCTACTGACAGGTCCTCTCAACCAATATTACTTAGCGAGCAACCCAATGCTCTGTTCGACAAGAAGGATGCGTCAGACCACAAGGTAGACGCAGACGTGCTGGAGAAGCTATCGTTTTTCCAAGATCATCAGGGCCGTAGCTGACTGTCTAACACGGAGATCGGCATTCTGGAGACAATAACCTCTGGATTTTAGTAGAATATCCGCACCAGAAAATTATAAGGATCGTAATGTTCTGTTTCGGTCGGAGGGCGTTAATACAATGTCTCATTATCGTATTCAGAACATCAGCCACTGATTCTACCGTTCGCTGTCATTTTGTGAAGCTATTGGTGGAAGACACCCACCGCATCACGTTGCATGGCGGTATACAGCTCATGAAGAGTGTACTGAGTCGCTCTTACTGGATTATCAGGAGCAGCCATCTAGTTACCGCAATCTATCGTTACTGTAAGCCCTGCATTCGCTTCGGAGCGACCCTTCAAGAGCAACAAATGACTCCACTTTCGGCTGATAGATTCACCTAAGGGAGATCATTTCACCATTGTTTGGATTACGCTGATCCCTTCCCGATTCAGTTCTCCAAGGAAAAGGGAGGAAAAACTACCAAAGGCTATATGGTCATTTTTATTTGCTTAGCGATTATAGGTATTCACATTGAGGTCGCTTTAGACCTCACAACAGATGCATTTATATCTGCATTTTTCCAATTTACAGCTCGATGAGGTCTCTGCAGTACCATTCTGTCTGATAGCGGGACTGCGTTCGAAAGTGCGAAGGCTGAGTTACGCTTCTTCATATATACCTCCATGTTTTCATAAAGGATTAAGTGTAAATGCATTCCTCCTCCAGCGCCAAACTTTAGTAGTTTATGTTAAGCACAACTGTCGCACACTCATCGGCGGAACCATACACACCTTCGAGGAGCTCTCTACACTGGTTGCCAACATTGAGGCTTGCCTTAAATCGCGGCGATTGTGTCCATTGTATAACACCGTAGCGATCCGGCTGATCAAGGGATAAGTCATAGGCGTTCGCAACATCGTGCAATAAATAGTTTTCAAACAGATTGCATCTTTTAAATTCTTTGCACTCATGAAAATCGACAGAGTCACTTTAATAATTATTTATTACGCAGGGAACGATAACTTCCCAAGAATGTTAAACATACGCATTGAATCACTAAAACTATTTTTAGAGGAGTGTACACACCTTCTTACCAAAACAACCGACACAATCGAGACAAAAAAAAAGTTTAAAGTTTGTTCGGATAGAACAACGCCAATTTGCAAATAAGAACGTTGACCCGTAATGTATCGACTTTCTGTTAGAGATTTGACTTAAATACGACATTTAAATACTTCTTTCTTCCTCTAAAAACCAAGCCAGTTGTTAATAATAATGATAAGCATTATTTTGTTAGATTGATCAAGACCTTGAGAAAATTAGCGGTATGTAATTTACAATTAAAATTCGTACCTAAATGTAGAACGCACGATATGGTTCCGGATCATATTTTGAGACTTGCCAATTTTTATCCAAATACAGAGTTTTACAGTAGATATCTTAACAAAAAAATCGATTATTTCTTCCCTTATAGCACAAAAAAGATCTTACACTACGATATTACAGCCATAAACATAAACATTGAATATTTTAAAACCGAATACAATAGAATAGCTTATTTTCTCGTTTCGAAAACCTTATATAATATTAATTCCAGCATTTGAAAAATTTTACAGCCATTCCATTGTACACTCACAAAAGACGACCAAGTTTCATTTACATAAAAAGTTTCAGAATTTAATTTTAAAAAATTCCGCTAAAACTAGAGCTGATCATTATTCACACATTTATCCACAACCTTATTCGCACACTCATGCAAACAATCAAAGCTAATAAGGAGCAATGGCTTGTGAATCTTTCCTTAAATTTCACTTTAGGCAAAAAATTTCATTTTACCGGAATTTGGACAAGAGTTTATTGAGCATTTCAATAAAAATAAAAATCGTGAGGTACGCGCAGCAGAACATCGTTGCGAGCGTTGCGAGCTCTCTGCTTGCTAGGCCGGCGTGGCCAATCAGCGTTGCGCTCTGTTGAAGACGCTCTCTCCCAATTGCGTGAGTGAGCGAGCGCGTCACTGTGTTGCTTGCCTTCGTACTGATCATATGCGTTCGTTGCTAAAGATTCGTTAATAAATAAAGTTTATACTAAAGAGCTGTACCTTTTATTTGCACTTCAATTCCATTATAACCCGAACAGGTTACGGGCCGGGATTAGAATTTCTACCTCGACTAATTTTACTTTTAAAAAAGTGAAAGTGCACAGGAAACCGGCAACAGATGAGGGCTCAAAAGCGAGAAAAAGACGAGCACATTCATACTTCGTATTATATTCTCGCTCGCATTGCCGCTTCGCAAACTGCAGCTGCGGTTATGACTCTAAAGAGGAGCTGCAGAGGCAAGAGACGTTTTCTTTTCTTCGAAGCGTAGGTTTTCCCTTAAGACAGCTGAAGAGAGCCGTTACCTGCAAATGCAGGTCACCAGCAGGGCGGACCAGGGGACGCGGAGCGTATTCAGCGGTTTGGCAGTAAGTAATCTCTCAAATTTCGTAAGATAACAAAAATTGTTTCATGGAATACACATGGAAGTGTAAATTTTTTGTAAGATAGATTTTCATTAAGATACGCTTTTGTTATGATATTTAAGAAGCATTGAAATTAGATTCAAAAGAAAGGCATGATTAATAACACTATAATATTTTTCTTAAGCTGAATCGAATAATTTTTTTTTTTTTTAAAGTAAAATTTAAAAAAAAAACAAGCAAAGGAAAGTGCCACAAAACATGCGTCCAAGATGGTATCATCGTGAAAAAGGAAATTGGCGGGAACAAAGAGCGGTCATTTTGGCGGTAGATGCTGAAACGCGCTGGGGCCCGCTTTATCGGATGTGATATGTAGAGAGAGATAGAGAGAGAGAGAGAAACGGGCGTCTTAAGGACCGTACTTAAGAGGAGGAGTAAGATCGACGCGCAACCAGCCCAGTTGTTTCCTATAGGGGGTGATGTGCTCATCCCTCTTAGTACCATAAATAAATCTAACACCCGTATTGGTCAGTCTCTGTACTCTAATTTTCTGTTCAGAAGATTCGTCAAGACACACAACAGATCAATAGTCGAGACGGGAGACCAAGGCCGCAACCAGCCTTTTGCGCAAGTTCGCAGTGGTACACTGTCTAAAGAACCGCAAGCTATACACAGTTTTATTTACTTTTTTTTGTTACTTGGTTAATATGCGGTTTCCACGTCAATTTACTATCCAGCCTAACACCGAGACTCACGACAGCGTCACGGAAAGACACACGCGCGCCTCCCCCCAGCTCAACACATGGCAAACCAGCTTTACTTAAATAATTTATATATTTATTTGAACCAAACATTATTACTTGCGTTTTGCCAGCGTTCAGCCGAAGAGACGCACGCGCGGCCCACCAGGACACAGATTGTGCCGCCTCAGAAAGACGGTCGACGCCCTCCAGAAGTCTATCCGCAGGAACCTGTAGATAGATCTGAAGGTCGTCAGCAAAAAGAATGTGCTTGATGATCTTATTGTCAAAAGTCTCCCACAGGTCATTGATATAAAGACTAAAGAGCAAGGACCGAGCCCTGAGGAACACGCAAGTTTGTATCGAGATACTCAGAACAGTCATTAAGCTTAGAAATAACGCATTGTATACGTCCCTGTAAGTAAGACTTAATCCACGGAAGTGTACTCCTAGAAAAACCTAGATCACATAGCTTTCTTAGAAATCTTGCTGAAATCAAAGAGCATCAGCAACGTAATCATCCTTCTATCAATGCCCATACGGATGTCATCCGTCAACTTAAGCAGTCTGCATACTGTGGTATTGTCGAAACCCTGCTTGAAAAGGATCAAGAATGCCATTCGCCGTCAGGTAGTCAGTTATTTAAGAGTGCGCAAGCTTCTCCAGTACCTTAGAGAGAAAACACAATAAGGCTATGGGACGAAAGTCAGAAGTAGAACTTGGTGCTACAGTTTATTTAAGAGCAACAAGTTGTGCTCTCTTCCAGGCACCAGGCAAGACTCCCTCAGTAAAGAAGGAGTTGAAAATACGTACAAGATGTTCACCAATTGTCGGAAGAGCCCGTGTGATAACACTCTGCGGGATGCCATCCGCACCCCTAGCTCTAGAGGAGAAATGCGAAATAGCAAGGAATACATCATTGAAATTAATTGGTTTAAATGAAAAACCGTCCTCTGAGGCAGCTAAAATTACATCCATTGCATCATTTATGTGATCGTTGGGCGCGACTGAAATCGCCGCAAAGTGAGCATTGAGGTCATCTGTCCCAAAACCATGCAACGCCTCCCTACTCTTCGGCAATAAACCAAGGTTGCGCATCTCCCTCCATATAGCTTTCTTATTATCGAGCGCATTTAACCCTTTTCCAGGCCGAAGGAATTGGGCAACGGTACAGATAAATCGTATATGATTTATGGGGTACGAGGCATCACTGAATTCAAATTTGCCATTAGTTTTGCAATTATACCGTCTATACCATTTATACCGTTTATGCTTAGCGTCACGTTTGTTTATCAGCTGCTGAAGCTCCGGACCAATCCACGGATCTCTACCCTTTCTCGGGACTACTGTTTTTAACGGTGCCAATTCCTCGATTGCTTTATTTAGATTTGATCCAAGGCTTTCAAGAAGCTCATCCAAGTCACAGTCAAGGTCTCGAGAAGCAAATGACGACCAGTCACAGCTATGCAGCAACTCATTCAACTCAATAGAGTTTATTTTGTGATAGTCCCTGATAAAAGGAAATAATGGAGGTCCAAAGTATGTATTTATATATACAATATTTATTGACACAGTTCAACTAAATAAAAGGTACAAGGATGGTATACAAAGGAACGTCCGCCTTGGATGAGCTTACTGAGCGTACTGACTACAGCGCGGCGCTTCGTAAACAAAATATAATAAAGACACATACTATATATCTTATATAGTCTAACGT
>UELV01080491.1:0-14527 GCA_900490015.1 Megastigmus stigmatizans
TGTGTGTGTGTGTGTGTGTGCGTGTGTATTATATGGTTTATTCGAGGGATCGAGTGCAGCGAGTGGATGATGCGGGAGGAACGCGGACCTGCGGCGAGAGGCTATAAATCGAAGAAAAGTGTTCCGTCAGGTGGGAGGTGGGGGGAATGGAGGAGGAGGCAGTTCACAGTTTGGTGACCCTGCAAGTGCGAGAGGCTTGTAGAGTGCGGGTATATCGAATGTGCTTGTTTGGGCGAATAATTGAGCAGTGGGTGGATCGTGTAACGGCGTATGTTTTTGTTAACGATCATTGCGATGGGTTAGCGGTATATATTATATATAAAAAAACGGATGAGATTGGGGTGGGTAGATACATTTCAATAGCTTTCTT
Source organism: Megastigmus stigmatizans (assembly GCA_900490015.1). Classification (NCBI taxonomy): domain Eukaryota; kingdom Metazoa; phylum Arthropoda; class Insecta; order Hymenoptera; family Megastigmidae; genus Megastigmus; species Megastigmus stigmatizans. Next base: position 371 of record UELV01080491.1, read on the forward strand.
TTTTACGAGTGAATGGATTTTTATATTATAACCAGCGGATGATGAACAGATATTGTACGATGATGTATTTTTGATGTGCGTGTATAGAGTAAAATATATATATTCTGATAAGTGTGTCGAACTGATTTTCTATAAATTCGCTAGAAAAATTACATTAATCACAAATATAAGCTGTATACAAGTGTTGTAACTAGAGTGTTTTCCTTCATCGACAAATCCACATATCCCGTGGAAAACTACTTATAGCGCTGTCATTATCTGTAGAACGTATGACCAAAAGATAGATTATATTATATTATATTCAAATATGCATCGTTATGGCTGGGAGGCACCTTTGACGATATATTTTCCCATGTATCGGCGAGAAACTATCGTCAGATGCGCAAATAATAACACGCGATCCGACTTTTACAATCGCCCATTCTAGCTGACAACAGTTTCTTCGATATACACGTCGAAATATCGTCCCGACGCTGCTTCTGTCCTAGTAGCCTATATATATTCAAATATCGACCAAATACTCGCCGGGCAATGTTTTCGTATATCGTCGTCGTCGCGGTGGTCGTCGTCATACCGTAACTCGGCCATACACACATTGCTCATAACTCGTGCTCCTATATACCATAAACATCGGCTGCATCTTTCTCGGCAGAACAGCGCAGCTCGCCCGTTTTATTATTTATACCCGTATATATATATACAGCATTTTCAAGGATCACTTCTCTATGCTAACCGGGCGCACTTGTTGCATTTCTTATATATACCAAGTCCCCCAATAGGCCACGATCATTTTTCGAAATGGCCGTTTCGAGCGCTCGTCGACGCGCGTTGAAACATCGGGGCTGCATCTCACAAAAATACGACCGAGCTGACAACTTTATATTCATTAAGCTCCGTCGCGGGAGCCGTGTCGCGTTTTTTCCACTTTCTTCGCGCCCCACCGAGTCTCGCATCGATTTATGCGGAAATGGTGAAATAAAAAACGCGCGGCTGACGGTTGAAGGGTGTGAGCACGACTACTGGCGTGCAGCTATATGCACGTGGCGTTATACACCTTGGAGGCTGGCCAAAACTGCCAGGTGTCGAGGAGAGGCTGTTCGGCGTTCGCGCACAGATGGCCAACGCTCGCTGCTCTCTTTTGCACATTTATGACGCGCGCGAATGACGTATCGTCGCTTATACACCGGATCGCTGCTCCTCCCTCTCTCTCTCTCTCTCTCTCTCTCTCTCTCGCTAATCTTGTTTTCTCGCTGTCTTCATCGCTCGTATAGCTCGTATCGATGTTTTGTTTTTTGTTTTTCTGGGAGTGACGATGCCGTGCGGCTGCTAACAAGATTTACGCGGCTGCGAAATGGCTTGAGTTATACGCGTGCTTTCAATTAATGCATTGTAAGAACGTTGCATCGTTTTTGCAAGGGCTGTAGGATCGCGCGTGAATATAAAGGCGAAGGTCTCGAGATAGATAAATGGAGTTATCGTTGATTTGCTCTCAAAACAGTGGCGCTGGATACGAGCGTCGTGATTTGTCGGCAGATAAATGATGGAAAAATATTAGCGAGCGAAAAAGGGACACGCTCGCGTATGAGTTTTAAGGGGAAGACTAATATTTTCGATGATGTACGATGACAGAACGTCCTTTCTCGAACTATTATTATCTATGACATTATGCTATGTATGAAAAGGGTGTAAGGGAGGGGATTAAGAGTAATACGAATCCAATGATGAATTGCGTCCTTGTAAGAATAGTATTTTCGTATTTCGTGTACCTTTCATTTCGTCGCTGTATAACCGTAACGGTTCGATATTCGTACAACAGCTTTAAGCTCGGTGCAGCTTTAAGTCACATTAGCTGAATATACATAATTACGACAATTAAGCTCGTAAAGATTCAAATGAAAAGTGGATGGAATGAAAATTTTGACAATTTTCGTAATTTGGAGAATAATTCCAGTAACGAATAAGTGTAAATGTATAGAATCCCGGTTACATTTCTCACGCAAATCTGAAGTTTACGCGTTTATAGCTGATTCGCGTACAGGTCATACGAAAAAAGCGCCGCGCGCGATAACACATTTTACGCGCAATCATCGGTACATCGCCTATTAATATATTACATTTAATAAACCAATCGATAATAATGGATATGTACGCAAAATCGATATACTTTTACACGAATAAACATCACGATCTCATTTACATGATGCAAGCTATCACCGCGCCCCGCAGCTCAAATGTTATTCTACCCGTAAAGCACTCGCTCGCATTCTTTAATCAAAAACACACCGCAACCAAAAAATATTGCGTTTAAGCATATATAGCAGAAACAGCCGCATAATAATCATTAAAGTATCCTCGATTATTCCATATTTCAATTTGCGAAATAATCGGTGGCAGCGGCGCGGCAGTTCTCTCTCTCGTCCGACACTTCGTTTCGCAATTTTATTAAAAGATGCATGCAAACTGGATTGAATGAGAATTTCGCCCGTTGCGCAGTCGGGATGGTCCCATTCGCTCCTACTCTGCCACCACCCCCATCCCCGAAACCTCATTACCGCGCAGTTGTCCTTTATATTTATGTTAAAGCTTTGATATTGTTTAAAGTTCAGTTTCTAAACAGCATTATATACTCCGGGAAACAGAACAAGGCTAATATACTCTTTCCCCCAACCACCCTGTAGCCATCCGTCCTCGAAACTTTCAAAGTGGCTTCTCAAATATAAGTGGATGTCATTCATATTTAAATTTGCTCTCTCTCTTTCTCTCTCTCTCTAGCTCTCTCTCATTCCCTATTTTATCACGACCCATCCCTCTATAGGTATATGTATATAATCTTTGCCTCATTCTACCTTTTGATTTTATTAAAACTTGGAAGATTAGTAACCTCCGCTGCTGGAGTCGTTTTTTCCTTATACTCTCTTGCTCAACGTATTCCACATCTTACTCCTCTTACTCTCTGTCGACCCAAACCTCCAAAGGAAAAGGCCAAAGTTATAAGGTGAACCGGCGGTGCAAGAAATACACGGCCACGTATAAAAAGGAAATAAAACAAAAAAAAAGAAAATAGCCCAGAAACCGGCTCCTCCGCACCAACCAACCAGCCGGAAAAAAAAAGAAAATCATAAAATTAGAAAAAATGAGGAGAAATGAAATAGGAGCGGGGATAATAATAACACGGTAGTGTGGCTTAGCCGCGGGTTTAAAAAAAAAACTTCAAATGGAACGTTTTCTCATAGCCTGCAGCTGACTTTCATATACATATATAGAGGATACGAGTTGCGATGCGCAAAAGAATGTCGCGCTAGCCGGGCGTCTAATTGCTCGCTTGGCACCCTGCGAAACACATCAGCAGACGGCTATGTACGCGACGCGTTCCCTCTTAATGCCCTCCAATTGTCCGAGTGTGTATAATACATATATAGCGCATACACATATGTATATGTGTGTATATATGGGACGGCCACATATGGCGGTTAAGCATAATCGCGGTGGCGGCACGTCTGTGTATACCTAATCTGGACATCGTTACGGATCAAATATGTATCTATTACACGATTATGGCGCCTCAAATGCTCGCGGCCGCGTAAGCCTTTCCGGGGTATTAAATACTTTGATCGAGCTCGTCGTCGTATCATACGGTCTATTGGGGGATAAAATTATCACGTCGCTTATATACATATACCGATGGAATATATAGGAATTATTCTATAGGAAGGGCGAATCTTACACCGATGCTTTATTATTTTAGAATCAGAGCGTTGCCAAATTAAGCTCCCCAATCCTATAAAACGTGTCTAGTATCGAATGACCAATATAATCCGGCTCGAATTCCGAAATAAAATAACAGTTATATTCAAAATAAGTATAATAGATATTCCATCGGTATATGTGTATAAGCGACGTGATAATTTCACCCCCCAATAGACCGTAGTTGTAGTTGATATACATATATCAACTACATTTTCTTGCTTCGAGAGCGATTCTCTTAGAAAATCGTGAGCGATTAATTATAAAATTTTTCGCACAAAGAGCCTTATATACAATATACGAAATTAAGTTTTATATATCGCGTTGACGTCATGCGCAGAAAAACCATAACAATTGTCATGCCGCGCGCATATACATTATTATTATTCGAAATATATATATATATATACATTTCTGTCCCTCTCGATCCGCCGATTCGGAATTTTATTAAAAACAATATTTATACTACTATATATATATAATATAGGAGAGGAACAAAGTTGTTCCACCACGTGCAGAGAGAGAGATGGGTCACGTATATTTCAACGCGGGCGTTATGTTTGCCGCAGGAAGGGTATGAAGCCGGCAAAGCCAAAACGGACCATCATACGTGAACAGCCTGGTAATGATCCGTTCTCGCTGCTCGCTATATACGGCCATCCTATACCTTCTCTCTCTCTCTCTCTCTCTCTCTCTCTCTCTCTTGCAACCCCGCCGGTTCTCTCTCAACTGCATACCGTAAGAACTCGTATAGGTGTGTGTATATATATATACGTATGCAGACGTTGGCAAAATACACCGAATGTATATATATACATATCGGAGGAAAGGGGAAGGTGCGGAAGGGCGCAAAATCAGGCGTCAAATGTAACCAGACGCTCGCGCGACCCGCGTCAACGCCTCGTATCGAAGCTATATATATATATATATACGTATATACACGATGGTCGTGCTCTTATCGGGCCCCGCGCAAGGAAATTGGCGTCCGAATTTCGCCAGATTATAATGGTACATTTGTTGCAACGCGCGATCGTGACAGTTTCGGTATTCCCAGCGCGATGCGTTGTAAAAACATTAGCGTGCAGGGCTTTACGATTCTTTCGGTGCGGATATCTCTGTGTGTGTGTGCGTGTGTGTGTGTAGGGGGATTTATGAAGTGCAGCGGATTGTGAAAATGTGTTATTTTTGAGAAATGCCCGGAGTGTGCGCGACGTACCAAAGCTAAAGCCAGTTCGGGAATTCCGATCGCTCGCGCGATTTTTTTCTCTTTCTTATTTTTTTTTTCTGACCGAGACGAATCGAAATTGTTTTTTCTACACGGATATTAAATTAATTTATTATAGGTTCGAGTGTATTTCGAAGCCGTAATTTCCGAATTATGTGGTGTAATAATAACACGCGATTGGAGCGTGTATAGAAGAGGCACTCGAGCTGAGGAAAAGCTTTTATACGCATGCCATGGTATTTATGGTTGCGCCTGTGTGTATATACGCAAGATTGAGGTATATATCATTCTTAAATCTTCGCGTAAGTAATAGAATGCGAGCTGATATATAAATTATTTCCGTCGTCCAATAACGTATATCGCCTTATCGGTAAACGAATGCCTTCAAAGCACTCCGTTTCGAGGGAAGATACTAGAAACGTCCTCCGGGAGAATACCTGCAAGACGGCCTGCGACAAAAACCTGATATATATATAAATAGATACCGAAAAATTCATATACATTCGAAGCGCAAAGCGTATTTTAAGCGTAGAACGACGGGCGGATCGTTCGATAAATGTAATGTGATTCTTTATCTCGCCAGGAATCGATGTGTCTATATTGTGCGTGTATCGTAAAATTAAACGTAATTCATTTATCGCGATATAAAAGTTGCGTACAAGGAAAAAAGATGTTTTCAAAGTTGGACATATCTATAAAGCGTCTGACTGAACGCGACCTTTTCTACTTAATATCATCGATCTTCTTTTAATAAGGATAACGGGTGCAGGCGCTTTCAACTGCCCTATCGCGTGACCATGGAATAAAAGTATTTATTGCTTTTTATACTGCTTATGACATTGTGCTCTGGGCAGTAATCGTGAATTATAATGAACCATTAAATTTGTTTTTAAATTTAAATTTGATCCCCTTTGAGATTGCGCGTTATAGATTTTTCATTGACCGTGCACGAGTTACAAAGGATATACGCGCAATATATATAAAATCATATTAAACTTCGTGATCGCATCGATTGGTCTTACAAACATAAACTATATTGCCTCAATAATTACATCCAATTAGCGAATTGCTTCATCAAAAAGTCAAATAAAATGTATAATTGTTTGATACAGTCAAAGGAATTTAATTTAAATTGGAGCTTTATTTAGCAGTCGGGTGTACTACGTTCTAGCGAAATCGTAACTAGCTATAACCGTGTTAAATTTAGATTAGGATGAAAAAGGTCTGTGCCATGCGCGCGCGCGCGGCATTATAATCCTCGTAATGATTAATCACTAGCTATGCGAAATGCGCGCGTTCGCACACGAAATCTATTTTCGATATATTATTAATTTTAGCGAGCTAAAATTGAATGCAATTGTTTTGAGTATTACAATGAATATGAAAAATAAAATGACAATGCACTATTAGTCTGTATAACCTGGTCGATAAGTCACGTTATTCGTGTTGGGTATATATATATTTCTGTAAGATATGGAAAATCGATTCTCCAAGATTCGGCATAAATTGTAAACTTTCGTAAACAGTCATTTGGCTGCGAGTTACTGTACTTTTCAGTTTGGCCGCTGAGTGCTTTTTATTTTACAAAGTTTACGCGCTAATAAAATTTATCGCGATGCACGCAGCTTCGTTTTCTCCATTACTTGTTTTTTCATAGCGGTATTTAAATGATTATTATACGCGAGAAATCGGGGTACAATCTAGTATTTGATGTAATTTGCATATAAATGACACGAATGAGAAGACATTCATGTCTCGAAGTATGATTGCTTCTATACGGTAGAAATACTTTTTCTTATTTTCAAATTAAATAACTAATGGAATAGGTCATGTAAGAAAGTGCACAATGATTTCTAGGTCGTGCGCACGAATCTGATGTCGAGGGAGAAAAGAATTGGATTATAAAACGAAAATCTAATATGGCGGTAACCAGCATGGCGAATAACAGGTGTACACATATACATACAAAGTCCTTTTATATTTATTGAAATCAATATCGGAGGACTCTTGAGGATTATGAGTATTTATTTTCATGCTCCGATATGATACTCCTATAGTTTTTCAAATAAAACTGTTTTACGAGGACTTTCGTTAACAATGGCTTGTGAGATTCGAATTCCCGAAGAAATGCGCTTGACGAGATATTCGATATAGTTATATTGTACATTATTCATCAGAATCTAATATTTATAAAGGAATCGATGCTACATGCTATATATTTGAAGTTGAAGTTTTGAATAATGATAAATTGTGATACCGAGAAACTTGCATCTCAAATATAGTGCAGCTTTATACGAAACTTTGTATCTTCCGAGAAATGTAATATGACTTATACTTAATTACAATACTCTTGAGAGTTAAAATTCACAGGCAGCAACTCAGCTCTCTAGAAATAAATTATTAATTGTAATTGCGTCTGTTGTACAAGCCGCGGCAATTATAAGATTCGCAATTAGAAACACCTCGCAGTATATATTTGAAAACGTCATTATAAAGTCTATCTATTGTAAGGAAACTATATACACATTTCACTTCAATATTACTACTCCTTGTTGTCCCTTATCACATTAACCAGCAGACTCCGATCTCAAATTGATCAATTCCAACGCTAATATTCATAATATATCAGCACCTTATATAAGACCCTCGGTGAGATATCTGCTACTCGTCACATTGACGTTTGTAATCGGATCTAGATTACAAAGGAGGGAACACTGCTCGAGCAATCGAATTAATTTCACTCCCCTGATATATTTCTACATATAGATATATATTCCCATACAAAGCTCCGCGAGTTCGCGAAGACGCATCTGAAATTCAAACAAATATATACCAGGCGAATTCCAGGTTGCATTGTACACGCTAAATAATTAAATTGTTCTCTTACACAACAAATAGAAACTCGTCATTTTTGGCCTCGTGTGCAGCCTTTATAAATTAAATCGACCTCAATCAAAGTACAATAATTGGCATATATATACATAGAGTAGGCGATCGCCGCTAATGGTTAAGCAAGCGCAGTTATCGAGCGCATTGCACATAACAGAGAGATCGGCTATATTTTTGCTGCTCCAATTGTGCAATTTTTCAATTGATTAGATAGCGAATTCCGCAGCGAGAGTCAAAGCTCGGATAACAAATATAACACATATAGACAATGCCGCATAGAGGCACACACGTCGTCCGCGCAAATACAAACATACACCTATGTACCAGGCAAGTTTGGTCTTTACAGTCGAAATTAGAGAAATTCGGGGCGGAGAGCGAGTTCCAACAGTTGATCGAACGAGACGCGAATTGTGAGTGTACAAGAGAAGGAGAGAGAGAGAGAGAAAGAGCAGAGAAGAGAAGAGAAGAGAAGAGCAACCTCATCGCAAGGTATAGTATAACGGCGAAGGAGGAGGAGGAGGAGGAGAAAGACTGAAACTTGGCAATGGAACAATCCTACAAAAGGGTGAGCCCGGCTGGTGCGCCTCCGCTGCCACTGCGGCACAGAAAACAGACAGAGAGAGAGAGAGCAGATAGAGCAGATAGAAGAGAGAGAGAGAGAGAGAGAGAGAAGAGAGAGAGAAGAGAGAGAAGCCGAGGAGAGACAGAAGCTCGGAGCTGCAGAAACCACCTGCGTATGGCCACTTCTAATGCGGTTCTCGGCCGGTCGCTCGCGCAACCTCCAGCAGCTCGAGCCCTTATCTCTAACGCCGCGACTCCATCCAACATCGCTGCGCACACATAGAGACAGGGAGAGAGAGAGTATGAGATATATATGTGTATGTATAAGTCTCAGGCTCGTCGGTCTAAGTCACGTCGCCTCCTCCCACGGGACCGAAAGCGAGATATATATAGACTCGGTGCGATTTTATGCCAGTATGTGTGTGTGTGTGTGTGTGTGTCGTCTCTCCTCTCTACCTCGTGCGTGCACGGGAATATTATATACGCGATTCTCTAAAATGTTCCGACTGGTGCATGTGCAGTGGAACAGGAGGGGAGGACGTTGTAAAATTACGGTGCACGATGGCTTTATGGAGGCTGGCAGGAGCAGCAGTAGTAGCAGCAGCCGCACCGGCGAAAGCGTATTGTATGGCACTGATCTGTTAACCCTTTGTGCACTGGCTGCTTCTCTCGCTCGCTGTTGCTTTTGTGTCAGGTGTGCGCGCGTTTTCGAATGGCCGGGGCGAGGGATAATGCAATACTGGTGCGAACGCCGACTCTCTAGCCCTGTATATATATGTGTGTGTGTGTGTGTGTGTGTATCGTGCAGTGTGCGTATATGTACTGCACAGCTCGCGCACTGCGCTGCACGGACTTTACTTTAACCTCTTTAGCTTGTCGACTGCATGTACGTCCGGCGGCTATAATGGACGGTAACTTTTTCTTTGTCGGCAGGGATGAGTTTTGCGCGAGCGTTGCATACGCGAAAAAAAAAAAATTTGTGGCTCCGTACAAACGGAGACTTGTGCGCATTACCCATAAACGCGAGATTTGCGTTATTTCCAAACTTTAATGATTTTTTTATTTATTATTAAATTTATCAATTTAGGATGATATTTATGGGTAGTGCGCTCCGTAGATTTATGCGTCTATTTTACCTCTTTAGCACACTTTCCGTTTTCGCTATACTGGGACCGGACTTCATTGTATCCGTGACCCTCTACAACGAGACGTCAAGTACGACCTGATCCCACACCTAGAATCCAAGATCTATGGACTAACTGATCATTATTGGTTATAACATGTACATGTAAAGGTCGAATACGTCTGAATTCCGCATCATAGAGACCAAATCGAGCGCATCGCGAAAACCCTCCATATTCACCGAGTATTTGAGATCCTGGACATTGGGTTCAACTATATTCGACACCTGGTGATCAAAAGCTATATGGATTGCATTACCCAAACTTTATCGACTTCTTTCAGCACCTAGATATCGTATTCGATGACACTCCATACCTACACTTAAAGAACTTTGGGAAAGCAGCTACCTCCTACAGGTATAGCTACTACGCCAAATACTTCGCGAACCTTTGGGAGAGTGGCTATCTCACAGCGAGATAGCCTCTATTCCAAACAGTGCAGCGCTCTCTGTTAATGTCTATACAATTTCTTAGCCTTTTCTTTGCTTGTGTATTCTATAGCAAAATATAATTAAGATTTTTTGCTGAGGCGAACAGTGTAATTTAACTAATTAATTATTTCTCTAGGTTAATCAATACCGCAGTAATACGGACATCCGCAGAAATTTGATTTCCCTATACCCTAGATAAATCATTGTTGTATATAGCGAATCTGATTGATTGCTTGATAATATAAATACCGACTAGTTAGATACCGTAGAATTGTATAATATATAATATAAATGATATAATTTTATGATACATTTTTAACCGTGCGAATATCAATTCTGTATTTTGTAATTTAATGTACTCTATACAAGATAACTTGAGAGGGATAATTGATTTATGGAAATTTGATAAATATAAGAAATAAAGTTATGCTATACTTTATACCATTAGATGGATGTATGCCTGATGCGTTATTGAGGACTTTCCCCATAAGTAGAAGTTTGAACATTAGCATCTAACCTCTTCTTGAAATAAATATAACTATGATTGTGTATATATGTTATATTCTGTATGTCGGAAAATTTTCGTGGTTACGCACCTTGTTGCATCGGTGTAGTGAAAATTTTCATGGGAATGCCTATATAGGCGAGAGGATTGCGTGAGATTGAAATTTTTCGGGAGTATGGGTGTCGGTTCATACGAGATACTTTTTAAAGCCATGATGTGATATGGAGATGTTATGCGTGGTGGGATTTGAGATAAATTTTTGAAAGCTTGGTATAGAAGGATTATTAATTTATTTATTTATTTACTTATTTATTTATTTTTGAATTGAAATGTTTATATTGTGATCAAACGGTGGATATTTTGAAGAAATAGAATAGTTTTTATTTTATTTTAAAGGTTGTATTATTGCCTTGAACCAGTTTGTTGCAGCAATGTAATCAAAGTTTCAAGAGGAATTGATTTTTTTTTATTCAAGCTTTGAAAATTTTAATATAGGTTTATTTTACTTACAATATGGTTACATTTTACGTTTTACATATCTATTTAAATGTTTATACATTTAGATCAATCTCTTTGATTTATGTATAAATGTGTCTATATTGACTACATATTTTGACTTTCTTTAATGTGTTAAATAATCTAATTCTTTATTAGCCATATCGTTGACACTGCCAGTTGACATGGTTTATAATTTCTTCGCTTTCATAACAATCACGTGGTATTGATATTCTTAATGTTAATTAAATAGCAAATTTATTTTTTAGCAAGTTATAAATCGGTAAATGGGAATATGATATTTGGAAAATAATTAACATTTATGAAACATTTATGAAATAGTTATAAATGATAATAACATGTGTTTCATGAAATGTTATTTGAATTTATGTTTTTATGTTCTCAGTTTGAGCTTGTATTATACAGTTACAATTGTAATTGATTACAACTATAGTGCCTCACGTTACGTTTCACAACGATTTAAAACATTATGTTAAATTTGAATTTAGTTACAGCATATTAAATTTTAAATGAAAACCAACCATTTTTAAACATTCTTATTTAATATTACACATTTAAAAACAAATGATGAGAATGTTGTTTTTTTTTTCGTTTGTTAAAAATTTGTATATATATATATTGTATTTTAATACAATTCCCGTATTAAAAAGGTCTTTCTTTTAGGTACGTGTCCCAAATGTAGGATACCTATAATGTTTATTTTTCTCTGACAAATATTTTGTTAATATTTTTAACTGTACAATGTAATTGAATAATTTATATTGAATATTAAATATATTGTTTAGAAGAAAAAAATTGTTTTCTAATTCACGATATCACTGGAAATTTGATTCCGAAAAATTCGTTTTCGATGTTAGAGTTTTAATCAAATACATAATATTTATAAAATGAGAAATATACACCGATTCCTCATCTTCTTTTTGTTAATATATTTCAAAAGAATTTTAGGTATATAGAGAATATATTTTAACTCGTGTTATTAAAATATCGTTCCATGTCGTTATTTCTTTATGCAGAGTTTTATATGTTTCATGACGTTTGATGTTTTTACAGCTGAACTAAATTACAATGGCATTTATTACAAGTTTCTGTAGTTATTTTAATTTAGTAATTCATAAAGTTGATGTAGTTCTTTATAAAATAAATTTCAAGTAGATATAGTATCTGATATGGAAAACTAATAACTATTTTATACCATAAAAGCTTTACTTAAATACATTATTATTTTGAAAAATTAAAATCATTGTTCTTTTAGGGACCGCAACATAATCCATCCAACGTGCAGAAAATCATTTTAATTTTTAAAATATTGTTTCAAGAGGCTTAATGAAACATATTATACATCCTCTTGAAGCAAAAAGAAAAGCTTTTCAGCTTTGAATACATAAAAAAGGGATTAAACTACCATTCAGTATCTCTAACGAGTCTCTTTGCAAAATAATCCTTCGGTGCATTGTTATATATGTGTAGAATTGAAAATTAATCAATTAGAAAATTATCCGATAATTCGCATATCCCGTACCGGTTAATTTCATATAAATCTCTTCCTGCGAAACACGCATTACACAACTGAGAAAGTTTTAGTAACACAATTTCCATTTTTACGGGAAAGGAAATTCCCGTTCTTGGGGATATGTACACGGACACTTGCGGTGGACTTTTATTCTTTCGCGCTCCACTTTCTTTTTTTTTTTGTCGCGGAAACTCAAGCGCGAAAAGTCGACAATATAAAGGTGTCGTGCATATACGTTGGTCTCAACGCAACTCAATTAAAGCTGAGCAATTTTTAACGGACTCGAGCTTTACTCTTTTTTTTTTTAATTTAATTTGCGTAAAGATCATAATCCTGATTTAGCAAGATGAAAGATTAGCGGCTCAAATTAATGGGAAAGCCGTGTATAAACAAGAAATTTTTTAACGCCATTCTCGATGTCATTGTAACGGAATAAAGATAATGGATAAATTGTGAGTTAGTATAAAATATTGGTTCAAATTTTAATTTGCTTTACACTAACTATATCACAATGGTTATGTCTTTTATAGCGATAAATCTTATGCAAAAATTATTTGCCAATTTAGAATGACATATAATTATTTAAATTTAATATTATTTTTAATATATTCTTAAAACAATGAAATTGCAGCAACAACAGTTCCAAACTTTCGCAAACTAAATAAACAAACTTAATTCAAAGAAATATAGCAACTAAATTAGGTTCAACTAAATGCAATCTCATGCTTATTACTACAACAATGAAAGGCGGGATCCACTAAGGTCTTATCTATCGTACTCGTATATTTTACAAACTAGCGCAATCAATTGCATTGCAACATTGCAATTGAAATTGAACTTAATCATTTTTCACAAATTAAACGTATTCTCATTAAAAAACAAATCAACGAATAACATTAATCGTATCGAAAGTCTCCTTAGACTAGAACTACATTTCATCCCTTCAAACGTAAACAATCCCTTTGAAACAACAACAACTGATAAACACCGAAATACATGCCCAAGGTAAGATCCCGAGTATAATAAAAACACGCAAGCAATTTTCGTAAAAAAAGAAGAAAAAAATAGCAGCAGTAACAGCCCAAGCTTCATTATAGTTCCAAAACAGAAGCCCATGAATTTCAAAGAATCCACCGCCGCGCGGCAGTCCATCATTCCACGTAGACGCGTAATCGCGTGATATACCCCCTCCCCAACAAGCTATTCCACCATGCTGCACTCAACGCTACACTTAAAATAAAAGCGAAAAAGAGGAGACTTCAGGTATATATTCCCCGTCCCCTTTCCCATGAAAACCGGAAGAGCAGAATCATAAAAGCGCCTCGGCGCGAGTGCAGGAAAACTTACTTCTGTGCTTGGAGCTGCTTTTCCACAAGCCCCTGAAGAAAGACATATCCCCCGGTCTCTTGCGTCTGTGCGCACACTTCTCTCTCTCTCTCCTTTACAAATACACACAGGCACTATACGTATATATATATAGAAGTTCGCGACGGCGGCGGCGTCGTCGGCAGCAGCAGCAGCGACAGTACAAGCGACGGGTCGGAAGTCTTCCGTCAGAGCCGAGTCGTCGTCGTCCTCCCCTCCCCCCCCCC
>UELV01080495.1:0-18549 GCA_900490015.1 Megastigmus stigmatizans
ATTATATATATATATATATATTACGATGTAGAAAGGAGTGAGCGTTAGAACTTCCTTGCGCGAAGAAGCATCATTGTACTGCGCAACTCGATCTTTATCTGTATCATTTTTATGAATAGACGTCAAAGATATTGCGTTATTATTGATTGGAAAATTAATTTAGCATCTATAACTTTATTTAGAATATCAGCACCGTGCCAAAAAGTGTGTGTACTTCATATTTCATTACTTGTCGATCGATAAGATCGTTAATGTTCTCAACCCCAATAATCTTCTCTGCAAATTTTGGATTTTTTATAAATTAACGTACTATACGTACTTAAATGTATATTATTTCAGGTTGTCTAACTTCTGATCTCTTACTTCTCTAGCTTATCACGCTCAGCACCGCATTATAACACGGCTTACCAACGATTATTATCGAATTATCTAACAGCACTCACACGGCGCAGGACTTGGGATGGAGAGTAAATATAGGCTTCGAAATAGCGTGGCTATATAGTCGTGTATTATATTTGCCATATTCATCGCAGACTCCTATCGTGCTCTTTGATCGGAGACGCATAACAGCCAAAATTATAATGAGATATTATCCAAGCGAGTTGAATTAAGTTTTATATTGTCGTAACATTCGGATATACTTACTAATTAAAATTTGGATTTTTCAGAAAAGAACGTGGTTTAAAAGAACAATCATAAGATTTAAATTGAACGAAACTTAAATCCGAGGCGAGCAATTAAATTTCGACATTTCGACCGAGGATAAGCTTAATCGCAGTTTTCGGTTGACAGCGAGAAAAAAAGGGAAAGAAAATAAAACGAAAAGCGCAAATCAGCATGAGAGAGAAAGAAAAAATGATAGAGTCTCGTTACTCGGATCGCACGAATATTCACTAAAATCACCTGGATTAATTTCGCGATATCGATCAGTCAAAATGACCGGCTCCGTATTAGCAATGATGAAAATCCCTTCCGGACATTATATACGCTTGCGAAACATAAATCTACTCTGCGATCGGGCAATAACAAAACGACAACACTTCTAATCTGTTGACATTAATCGCGTATTACATTACTCGATCTGGATAAAAAAAGTGACTTGTATATCTATACCTACAGACTTTACTTTCCAAAGAGTATACATAAATAACAGTACTTGTACTGCAATTATCTAATTGAGATTGGAATATTGGAAAAATCAGTTGTGATTTATTTATCGTTAATTAAAATTTTAGAATATTATGTATTATAGGCTCAAATACTATATTGTCATGTAGTCATTGGAATCCTTACTTAATAAAACCATCCCTAGAATTAACAATATAATACGAGTATCCACGTACGATTACGATCAAACGATATACGATATAGCTATACGATAACGCGTAAACCATCACTCAACAATCATCCAAGGCAAAGCCGATATACCAACTGTCTCAACCAGAAAGTCATCAGGCAAATCCTACACACAGCGTATCGAAGACCGGCCTAATAACGGCCAACCCACATCGGTATAATCGATCTACCCGCAGCTCCCGCGCAACTTAAAACACAAATCATCAGAGGATGCGTCCAGAGAGAGAGAGAGAGAGAGAGAGAGAGTGTGTGTAACCGTTAACAGTCCGCTCTCGCCCTCACTGCACAGCACAGCCGCGTTAAACGGCCCGAGCCTATACCAATAAATCCAATAATCGAGCTGAGCCGTCGCATTAGCCTCTCGCTTTGTGGCTTCCATAACAGTACCAACTGTATATATACTGCAGCCCAACGCCGTAGCCGACTCGCTATACTCCTTCCTATACGGATAAGTATTATCTCACGATGCGGTTTAACTGGGTTAGCGGAACGTTATGTAGGGCTGCTGCTGCTCCGCTGCTGTTGAAGCTGGCGAAAGGTGCCGTTCTCAGGCCTGTCTCCCCTCCTCCCGTCCCGACGCACAGTAGATGTGTATAGAAGAAAGAGAGCGCGAGCGAATTTGGTCTTGGTTTAGAGGCCGGCTCTCTTGTATATATGTGTATATCTCGACGTGATTTCGCTATGCGGGCGGCTTAGGAAGGGAAGAAATCACTTTCTATGATGCCGTGCACCTACGGACGCATATAAGCGAGCGAGAGAGAGAGATAGAGAGACAGAGAGATATTATGCTCGCGGTGTGTCTGTGTCTGTGTGTGTAGATGTGCGGCTCCGCCTTGCAGTCGATTGTTTGGTAATTTTCGCCTGAGCGCGCGAGGCTCATCTTGGCTTTCGCACCGCCGCCGAGGAGCGGATTGTAACCCAGCTTGTATCTATCCGTGTTATTTAGTTGTTGGGAGAATGCGGCAATTGAACGCTTGGCATATATATATTTTTCTAATCTATACCACGATGTTCGCCACGATGCTTTTTTCCTTTTTTATCGCGCGGTTGGGAAATATGCTGCAGCTGAAGAAGTCGTTCGAGAGAGACTTCTCTTTTTTTTTCTCTCTTAATTAGCGCTTTACGCTTTAAATTTGCGGCACGAGTCATGTGAAACGCGTGACGGTAATTTTGGTGTCGCACTGGTCTGTACTTTAGGTGAGAGATATATTTAAGCGTTTGAGGGCGGAGTGTGAATTTTATAGGATAAGATTCGTTGAAGGTTGCGACATGAGGGAAATTGTTATTGAAAGTACATAACTTACTTAGTTCTTCGGGGATTGAAATATATTTGTTGTGAAAGTATAAGAAAGGATAATATTTAGAAGATTTTATTTAGTCTGACGCGTCTGTCCTTATTATGATAAGTTCTTGTGGCAGTCTTCGAATCATTAACATAAGTTCTGCTGATTTCATGTCACATTATTTCGAAGATTCTGTGAAAATTGCTTATAAATTTCATAAGATCTTCCCATTTTAATATGAAAATGAAAGAATTTAGCGATGAGTATAATATAATAGAAAATTGATAAATGGAATTCTACTTTCATCGGATATAATTTAAAAGAGCGATAAATCATACCATTGAATTTTTTTATATGGGGTTTATTCTGTCCATGCTTTGTATATGGTAGGAATAAATTTTCGTATTTGAAAAGAGCAACGATTGTGTAGAGGAAACGATGTGAAACGAATCAAGTCCAAATCATTGCACTCGCTCAATTGATGAAGCCATCAACGTGTTAATTTCGTTTGGGATCACCGTGATCGAATGAATGATTGAAATGCAACGCATTTCTGCAAATTGTCGAAAATCCCGGATCGCTGAAGGGACTTGTTCGACATGAATAAATTAGTTTTTCGATTTCCCTGTTATCTCTCATACCCTTTGAGAACCATGTGATACATGTAGAACCATTTCAATTTCTCCATTTACAAAACAATGCTGGTTTCCACTATATTTATACTCTGGATAATTTTTTATTAAGTAATGATATTTTAAGCTATTCGTGTACAGCTTTAATTGAATGACTTGATACCTTTAGAAAGTATAGAAAACGACACCATATTTTTTTCGCAGAAAATAGAGTCGCACTGATAACTTGACTGACTTGTTTGAATTACATCACTTCGGATTTGACATAAAAAGCCCCCACTTATACTCGAACAACTAGACAACTTTTTACCATTGTTCCCAATTAAGAGCAAACTTTAGTGTAGCTTAAAACTTGTACATTTTATAATTTATTGATTTTTGGAAATAAAAGTGTTTCACTTTCATTTATGCTCGATATTAGTTGAGATCTTATTAATTTTTCATTCCCCTCCTTATTTATTCGTATCGTCGGAATCAATTTTGAAGATAGACAATGTTTAACGAAAACGAAAAGGAATTGAAAATTCCATTCGGTTAATCATACAATCAACTCCGAATTGTTAAAAAATATTCCCCTTGAAATAACAACATCTCTCAAAATCGGGTACAAAACATTTACAGAGCACTTACACCTTATCGCGAGAACCGCTATATCCAGAAGGCGCGCGACGAGTCCGTTGAAATTTTCATCTCTCCCTCTATCGAGTATCACGCGAGAGTAATCCGAACCCGTTACACAACCCCATCCGTCCTTACCACGCGCGCGTGCAAATATTCATGCTCGCGAGAAGCAAAAAAACCGATCCAGCAACAAAAACCGAGGGATCTATAAAAAAAAGAAAAAAAGAAAGGAAAGGAAGGCCTAACTACAGAGTATATAGTTTTATGCATGTCCATCAAAGCTGCGAGTAGCAGCGCTCGGGCCGTTAAGCCATTTCAGACGAGAACACGTGCGCGCGTATATATTATACTATTCGTGCATAAACAAGCGAGAGAGAGGATACAGCCGCGATACCTCTTCGTCCGCGTTTTTTTCGCGTCTTACCCTCTCGACACCATCAGCAGCAGCAGCAGCAGCAGTCCCTTTCTATATATACACCTCAGAGAGAAAGCCCAAAAATCCTGGTATAGATAATAATAATAACACAGCGAGCGTCTCGAGTGCGCGGATGATAATAGGCCGTAAAACAATTTCATAAATCATCTCGTACTCTCGCGCTTACCGACTGACAAAAAAAGTAAACGTACAACACACATACACACACAGGTTAGAGACATCCGCACCTTATACATTTAGGGTTAGAAGTCGAAACTCTGTAATCATGGCGAGTCTGACAAAGAGCATTTACATGACTCGTCGACTTTTTTCTCGCTCGTCCCATGTCTCTCTCCCTCTCTCTCTCTCTCTCTGGCGCGTTACATATTCCTCTTGAGGTGTCTCGAAGCGCCCTGAATAAATTGCTCGCGTCATGGATTATTTATGAGTATACCTCGTGCGGTGGCGGCGGCTGATGATCCGGAGAAAGCGACGTGATACGTGTATACGTATATACCGTGTGTCTCTCCTCTGTGTGTGTTTCTATCCCGCCTGACTGAAACTATACGAGCCTATATTCGCGTATATATACATGCATCACGATTATTATGTGCTTCTCGCGCGACTAGAGCGATGGATGATCTCTCGCGTGTCGCGACGCGCGTCCAGAAACATGGCCCAGGTGTCGATATCCTCCCTGTATATGCGTCTTACAGACTCTGACTAATATAGAGAAATGATTGCTCGTGGCCTTTTTTTTCGCCAATGTTATAACGCTCCGCGCGTGTTTGCCGTGGCTTGGCGTTTTTCGTTTACGATCGCTGATTGCGATGTGTTGGGGGGTGGAATATCGTGGTTTTATCGCGGTGTAGGTCGTGCAGCGCATATAACGTGAGTTGGTGTCGTTTCGAATACGGATGATCGTTTAGCATTGGCTATAAATATAGTTATATATTAGAGTTTGTTATAGCTCGATACGAGGTATTTGACGACGTATTGGGAGCTTATAGCAATAGCCTAATTGGATGTTGATATTAGTTCAATAGAGTCTTCAGAAATGTCTGTTTCGTTGAGTTATATTATCTATATAAATAATAATGGAGGTTATACTATGTCAGAGGTCCAATTAGGCAGTCGAATAGACATTGATAAGCGGATATTCTGCGGTGCGATTGCCTTTTAATTTGTTTACACAGATCTTCCGAAGGTATTAATAATGTAATTATGTATAATTATTCAAGGTATATCGTATACAATTTATCGATTGCTATACGTGTATATGGAATTGAGCGCGTGCCATTCAATAATATGCAATTCGTAAGATCGAAACTGATATTTTACCGATATAGAAATAAATATCAAAGGTCTTTAGTTCTTAACAATTGTAATTAATTGTAATCGATATACTATTATGTTACTAAGTTACCCGAAACTCGTATATTTATATAAAACAGAATTTTTTTCCCATTTGAGGTACGAATAAGTCGTAAAATTCAACGAGACTCTATATTTGGACTCTACTCGTAGTCTTCGCAGTCTTTACCACTTAAATAGTGTTTTTTTTTTATTGTAGCCTAAGTAAGTATGCCCTAATTAAATAATTACAAATACATGAATATTTTACGTATGCACGTAAAAGAATTAATGAAAAAACATTGAATCAAACCTCGAGTGAACGCGCTTCTGAGGTATTGGCCGATTGCAGGGGTCCTCGAGGTCACACTGGCTGCGCAGAAAAACTTCCAGGAGTCCCATGAAGAGCATGAAGGAGGCCCCGCCGCATGTCGATGCCAGCGTAGGACCGATGGCTGACGTTAATGGGCAGTTGCAGCTCATCTGGAATCATTCGGAAATCATTTCAATCCTCGACACCCTGTTATTACACTATACAATACATGTATTACAATATTGATATTATTTGAATAAAGAATGCAAAAATGGCAAGGGTAATTATTAATTATATCGAATTCCACGAAAAACAGAAGATTTACGACAAGTATAGATTTTTCGAGATTTCTCGATTGTATAATAAGACACTCGATCCTCGAGTCTTTGTCTACATCGAGAGATAAGTTACGAATTCATTTTGACCGGTCAGTCGAAACTTCCTCTTTATGCATTCGTATACATTAGCGGTACGTGCATAGTATCGCCTTAAATTTATAATATAATACGCTAGTCGAAATCAATGAAAAAGAGTTTCATGTGCAGCCCATCACGATTCTGTATACAGTTCGTGCAAATCATGACTTTGGAGTAAGTATCTGTTATTTAACTCGTTCTTTAAAAAAAAAGCCATCGCGAACCGAAATCCTATCACGCAACAATGGAGAAATCCGAATTTACATCAAGTTGCTCTATTAATCAATGTATTAATTTTCCATAAGGATGTATAAGACTTTGACTGGGCTGCAATACTTCAATCAATATTTAAAAATCCTTTTAGATGCTCAAAACTCAAGCAAAGGTCGCTTACAAACCACAGAACGCGCGCGCGCACGCAAAAGCTTGATAAACAAATTAAGCCCGAAGAGCAAATAAAGAGGGAAGAAGAAGCCTTTGGAGCCGACTTGCACATAAGACCCACACTATCGTTCTTACATCAAACTGCGAGGATATGTCTTAGACGCGGCTGCACGGGTTAGGAAGACGTAACCAGTTGGAAAGTCCGGGGGACCAGAGCTGCTCGTAAAGCGCGCAACTACGACACCCAATGTGGCGCACGTGCAGCGTTGTACTATAGGTTAGCCGAGGAAACGAAGAGGCTGCAATTCAGCGGTGCACGCCGGTTTTACAGGCCACTTGGGACAAGCGCGATAGCTGAGTCTAACACTGCCAGGGTGAGTTGTAAAGAAGAAAAGAATGCCGCTTACATAGTATAGCTGGAGCGCGATCACGAATCGCAAGCGCGCCAGAGAGAGAACCGGATGAGTACTTTTTCGTTAATGAAACGAGGGCATCGCCACTGTTCTCTGTTAGTGTGCAGTCCGGGGGTATATTATACGTGAAAGCTTGGATAGAGCTGCTTTTGTTCTTGTATTAAATTCGCTAGCTGTGCTGCTAATACATCTGGGTGTATAAGTAAAGTTATATGTCAAGTGGGTGAACGGAATTCTTCAATGTTGGCAACTGTTTTGTTAGCGAGGGTATTGTGTAAAGTTCGACGTGGTTATAATATAAATATTAATATTTGACGTGTTATATAAATTGAGGGATCTAATGAATGGGTTACGAGGGTATACTAATGAGCCGCGCAATACAATGTCTTTTATATTCATCCCGTTTGCGTGTATTCGAGAGATCGATAGGATACCATTGGCAAAAAAAAGAGGAAGGAGAAAGTCTTCGTTTTCCCAGCTGTATAAGTGTATAGAAATGAAAAATGTCTTAGCTGTGAGATGATTCGAAGCCAGTAACAATACATTATATTTGGTATCGCCTTGGATGGCAAGAGACACAAAGTCCGCAGGCTCCACGTTCGGAAAAAATTACTCACACGAAATTATGAGAAATTTGACGTACTCTTTATTTCCAAGTTCGAAAAAAAAAAAATATAGAACGGAAGAGAAAGATAAATAAAATGTGTGCAATGCACGTCGTTTCCAAGGCTTCATGCAATGATTCATTGCCATTGATTGTCGATGCTGTTTTTCCTGTCGCTTGTATCGGATACACGTGTAGGTATATACTAATTACTTTTTCTTTCCCGATGGAACAAGTGCGATTGGATACGAAGTCAATAAAGAACGAGTTCAAGCCCCGTTGGCACGGGAATCTCGCCAAACACAACGAAAGCTCGCTGCCAAATGCGATTTTTACTTTTGTTACACGAATGAAAACAGCTTATTCGTTTTAAGCTCACTATATATCGACTGACAACGTTTTCAACATTTTTAAGTTTTTGCAATAGTGATTTAATAAGTATAATGCAGTTACTGAAAACAGTGTATCCACCTATTTTATCACATTTAATCTTGATTTTCACTTTAAACGCGGACACAGAGTTTTGCTACGTCAGCGAAAAAATTGATAAAATGTCATTCTGATTTAAAAATAAATATCCATAATTTTATTTGTAAAAGAAAAAAGAAACATTAATCGATTTTGTTATCTAGCAGGTATGTACATATCGAGCATTATTAAATTAAAAACTAATTTTTCTATAAAACTGAAATTAATTTAAAAATCATAATTGCTATTATTACAGTACTAATACTTTTAATGTGAGCTCGTAGACACTTTCAGTTTTTCCATCAGTTAAGGAAGTTTGGATTTTTTCGTCTGATGCTTTTTACCCTGTACAAGAGAGCGGCGTTGAGAAAAGTTAGCCGCTGAATCGATTACATCAATATACCCTTGGGCATCCAGCTTTGTTATACCGTAGGTAAGCGAGGTACGTATAGCTATATAATGGGCCCAAAACACGTAACCTTCACTTTCATTATGCCTCTTACAGACCTTAAGACGACATGCATTTAAAAGGAAGGAGAATAAAGTCTCACCTCTCACCCCATGAGAAACTTTAAGAGAAAGCTGTTAAAGGTCGTAAAAAAACACGCTGAAAGTACGTGTTTATGATATTAATATTAAAACTCTCATCTAAGCGTTTCTTCGACGATGGGCTATATAAAGTTTCTAACAATTATCCGACCTTCTTTGTTTTCCCTTATTCATTTAATGGGAATTCATATTTACGTAATCCAAACGCGAAATAATTTTGAAAAATAGTGCAATATCTTTATAATAAGCAGCGCCAACCTATAAAAATATTTAGACAGACATTCTCGCGAATGAACGAGGAACAAAGAAAACAAAAATTTCTACCGAAATCCTATAGATTCGCGAAGAACAAAACCCTCGGCGAAATTCGTAACAAAAAAAACTCGATGAAAAACGCATGCGTGCGCGTTACGCTTGCTAGATTCTTTCGGTGGCCGGAGCTGCACTGCAATTAGCAACAAAATAGATTTAACGCCCGCTCGAGTTTGGCCCCACTGGTCCTATACGTGTCGCGCGCGAACCATCCGTAAAAATTGTCTTTTTTTTTTCCTCTCTATCTCTCGTGAGCGTTCGCGACTCGAACGGCATTCAAATCGGGACCGTTACTTGGGCGTCGCACCGTTTTTACGCCGCTAAAGTCGTAAACTTTCGGGCGACACGTCGATTTTACGAGAGAACGAGGCATATATAGAGGCGCGGCGCAAATCGCTCACTGTTGTAGGTGTACATAGCGATAATTGTCGCGGTCCGTGCTTTGATTTTGGTAAGCGAGCGCGCCGATCGTGGGCTTGGACTATGGGGGAACGAATGGGATATGGCCTGTTGACGGGTCGTAAGAGTGAATGGGCCGCAGACTCGACTGATAATTCGTTGTTATTGGAAAAAGTGAGTATGGGTACAAACGAGTTTGTGCACTTATTGTTTATATTATTCTGTATATTGTTACATGGGAAACTAGCGAGTATTTTAAAAATTGGATTTTTCCAAGTGTTCAAAATAGATAGTCGAGCTGTGCGAAGTGTATGTTATACATGTGCAAGTCTGACGTGAGCGGAGCCATGACACGGAGTGAGAACCTGAGCCGGTTGGTGTCAACTATGCGCATCATTATACATTAGTAAACGGAACTGTAGAGGGCGCGCTACGTAAGGGAGACGGAACCTTACAAATTTGTGATTTTACATCAATATTATCAACAGATAGAATAAGTAAAACGTCGTATAATCGATATAAAAGGTATATGCATGAATTCGAATTTAATTGATTGAAAATAGTTTTTATTTTTTTCATAAAATTTTTTTTGTATAAAATTTGTTAATACTGCTATGTATGAAAACAAAAAATCAGTTGCAAAAAATTATAAACTTAAATTGGGAAAAGCAATTTTTTGGTCAATTTCCTTTAAATCTGGTTTGAATTTTGTTCGATGGTCCTGGTAGAAATATTAACGATATTTAAATAATTATTGGCTAATTTTCTAGTTAAAAACGTCAAGCTAACATTATTATGTTGTGAAAGATAAAAAATAATTTTTTCATAATAACATTATATTCTATTAGCAACGATTGAAAATAAGACCATAATATTAGATACTTTTAATAAGATTTTAAGATTTATTTCGGTTGAAAATGCTTCCATTTGAATAACACGTGAACCAACAAAAATGGTTAATTTTTTACCAGGGGGCAGATAAAATTTATTGTTGATTTTATTATACCCGTGCACAAAATTGAGTTTTATTCCTTTGTGTTCTATGTTTAAAAGGATTTGATTATATTTTTTTTTTGAGGCCTTCAAATAGAAAGGCCGATGCAATTTAAAATAAAACAATGCACTTTATACTGTATAGAGAACGACCTATTGAATTACATATTGAAGTTCTGAATGGATTTATATAGTATACTACATTTCAATGTTTTTGCATATACAACTCAATTTTACGCGGTCCATTGTCGGTATAAGTAATAACATTAAATATTATTTCCCTGAAAGTGAATTTTGCGACAATCTAAAAACTTTGTATTCAAATCCCACATTGCTTGATCAGATAACATCCAATTTGCTTTCAGCATTGGGCCACGGTAATCCGCTTAAAAGTATCTTTTTGCATGGCAATGAATAGATTTTCTCGATTCGGCACTCTGTATGATTGGCGACATGATCTGCTTGTGTGTGGGCCATCTCGCGCAGAGTTCGACAAAGGTTAGCATATACGGGCACAAGAGTTCGTTTTCGCTGAATGTTCAAATATCCAAATTCCAGACAGCGATTCAATTTCATGGGTTGGTCATAAAAAATGCGATTGACTCTCACTGAACAGTTTTCGAAAACCTTTAGATAAGATCGTTACATAGGTATATTACGAATGTAATGATTCATTCACATCTTTCCTATTGAAAATCATTCGTTTTGTAAAGAATACTATTTAATTCAATGGAATCGCTGTGATCATTAGCATTTTTTATTTAATTCCAACATTCAGCGAGAAACATAATGGCCAAGTTTTGCATAGGTATTGCGACACTTTTCCTCCGTGGATGTATATACGTTATGGCTGCTTTATACATTCAGCTTCAATACAGCGACTATTTTTTTTTGTTCGGAATCATTTTAAAGGCAAAAGATCCTGCTGACGATCCATAAATAAAATGAATTGAAAGTAAGCATTTAGAAAGTGTTTACGTGGTGTTTTAAATATAGTTTTGGAAGGCATTATTTATAGTTTTAGAAAGCAATGGGGCTTTGTGCAAAGTCTGGCGGAGATACTTTGAAAACACGCATTATTGGGTAATGTATACCCGGGCACTTGACAAATTTAGTAATCGTGTTATACTTAGAGTTTACATATTGCGTTTTACGAATAATTTTGCCCATTTTGAATTCAATCATCATTTATTCAATTCGTCTAACTAAACGACTATTTGCGCCACCATAGTACATTTGAGCAGAATTGAAACGAGTATTTACTTTCAGTGTTTGAAAGATGCGGGAGATTTTTCTCTTCACAGATGAGAGAAATGAAAAGACAACAATGATTTTTTATGTAAGTTATTTACATGAATGAATGAGCTTCGTTGGAAAAGGGCAGAGAAAGTACATAGAGGAAACGCCTGCAATCATTTATTGCATTTACTTTGAGTACACACAATTAGACATAATTATAATTTTATGTCCAGAAACTAGTAATTTATTTGGTTCTTACCATGAAGTGACCCGAGTAATTAATATATAAACAGCGAAAAAAAAAAAAGTGAAAATGCTTCTGCAAGGCAGGTTTAGCTGACAGCAGTGTAAGTTCAAACATAAATGAAAAATAATTCCTATTGTCTGATCATCCGCTTTCACAGTTTTTCACATTGTGCACGTATAATATTATCTGTTATTCTTCTTTGCATTTTTGTTATTTGTTAGCATTATAAAATTTTTCACAATATTCAAACGCTTAAACGAGTGAATACTTGCTTTGTTTCTGTTCAAATTCATTAGAGGCATGGTATAGCCGCTTATTGGACGAATAATAATCAAGTAATTTTTTATGCTTTAATTAAAACGGCTATTAATTTTTACATTTTCTACTTCCTCTATAAAACTATGTACTCAATCCGTAAAGATTAAAAAGGTATTAAAAAGAATAATAAAAATTAGCGTATAATAACCATTATTTATTTTATCTATATATTTTCATTATATTCAATCTCTCACAATTTCGACAATTTACTTGGTCAATCCAGCTACAAATCCTTAAACAGATTTCTCAAAAGTACAATCGATTTTACAATATAAGTCGCAATTGAAGCGCGACACCGCGAGCTCATAACGCTCTGTCGCGCGTATTTCTTTTCATTACCGCCTCATATTAAATTATTAGCCCATCAAGCGTTTATATATATATGTGTATATATACGCTCAGCGCTACGGTCGTGTCGAGCGGCTTTTTTACCGCGGCGCCGCGCGGACATCCAGCCACGCATTAAACTTCGCATAAAAAAAAGAAGGCTAGAATACGAGGCTCTGCAGCCAAAGATGAGAGGATAAAAGAAAGAAGTTTGCCAGAATACGCTAATTTTGCGTGGCGTGCGGCGTAAGAGAGGCTGAAGAACAAAAAAAAACAATAAAGCAATACCGACGATGTACAGTGTACACGTATATAGCCGCTGCCGAGACTCTTCACGGATTCTGACGCCGCACTATAGCTCTGCGCTGTTTTAATCGGCTTTCTAGCGCGGAGGGTCTTTCTCTCTCTCTCTCTCTGGCTTTATTCTTGCGTCTGCTCCGGCTGCGGCGGCGGTGGAACTTGTGTAACATTTTTACAAGCCGTCTTTCCAACTTCCTATATATACGTACACACGCATTGTAGAATCGGCGCGGGGCTTGGGTTTTCCGGCCTCTCGTACACACACACACACGCATACACTGTGCACAATATGTCCGTGCATCTGTTTTCATGCTCAGCTCAAAATTTTACATATACCCAGACAGATATATTGTGCATCTGTAATCCTGCAACGTTTTTTCGACCGCTGTATGGTATATACATTTTTGAGTGAAATTATTCTACCCAGCGATATTGGGGGAAAAAGCTGGGATTTCGTATATATATACAAGTTTAGCCTATGCAGATTTCGAGTTGGCTGGTAAGCGCATTGGTTGGAAAACCGCTATCGTTTACGTCGAGCGCGTCGCACAGCAACCGATGTGCAGCAGCTTTTTTCTCCGTGTATATATATACCGTGAATGCTTCGTAATGGCAGTGCCTGTCGACTTATCGTGGTGCGAGCGCTTTTTATCTCTGCCAAAGTGTATTGAAGTATTAAGTAAGTTATTCTTATGAGAAATAAGCATGTATTTTGATGTGATTGAAAATTTTACATGACATTGTAAATATCGACCGTAAACTAAAGTTTATCCGTAATAGGCACTTTGGTGGATTGAAAAGTTTGAAAATTGGTTCGTTATTTATGAAAGCCACGAGACATTTATGATTCGATCATTTCAATGCAACATTTCGTGTTTATACAACTACAAACGAAACTTGAGCACCGCTTTATCGCTCCTTGTGAATCGCAGTGATTTTCATAAACTTGGCGTTCCGCTACAGTTACGCACTCGATGAAATTTGGAAACGCAGCCGCGAGGCGTAAAAATACGGCTCTTTACGTATCATTGCACTTTTCGCAATCTTCCGAGTATATACCGCCAATCCTATTTTCACTTATCGCCACAAGAGCCACCTGATCGCTCGATCTTATACCATTCATACCTTGTATTGTACCGACGCGCGCCGGCAATACCAGAAATCACCCGCTGCTTACACAACGTGGAATCTTGACAAAAAACCGTGGGCTGATTCAGTTATGAAAACAACATTTCAACGCCGAGTCAGGAAGTGCACGCAAAGATTACATCGCGGTATAACATCGTGACTACTCGACTACTCCCCTACTTGTCAATTGTAATTTATTTGTATTTCAAATCACTGATGAGCGATGCTTTTTATATACACGAATGGAATACATATATTTTTGTATTGAGATCAGTTATAAAAAGGGCTTTGTAATATGAGCACGTATGGATTATTTGGGCATGTAAAAAGAAGAAATCAGAAAGATTATCGGAAAACTAGAGCGCGACGGCTTTTGATTACCTGCCGATTGCCTGCGCCTGTCTAATGTTTCTACTGCAAATACTTGTTTCTATGACGAAATCGATTCTTATGTATACCGTGTGTAATAGAGAAAATAAATAAGAATGTTTTTATAATGGAAATGGTCTTTGTTTTACCATTTCTATGGTTTGAAAAGAAACAGTAGTACGTTTCAATTAATGTAGAGATCCATCCAAAAAAAATATGGAAAAACATAATTTTTTAAGCAGTTTATATAATCGATGAAAATATATTAAAATATAGCAAGTGGGCAAATATATTTATGGGTTCCAAGACAACTTCTACACTCAAAAGTTTCAAAGCACCGAAAAACCCTACATCATAAAATATTGAAGCATCAACTGCATTAAAAAGGGAAAATACGGCGCTTCCGTAACAATATTCACTTGATTTTACGACGAATCGATACTACATACTTTGCAGGGCACATCGGGAGAGCTTTAATTTGGGATGCAGATTGCCTCTTTAAACTGATGGCGAAATTTCAGGAAACATAGACTCAAGATCGCGCAAGACTATAGGACGTGGGCTTGCGAGAGACTGAGAGATGCTATACCTTTAACCAAACTCAATATGCATATACTTAAGCGTGCATATAGATATATGCTCCGCCTGTGTGTAAAACATTGACCGTTAGGTTTTCTTTTTAAATTTTCCGCACATTCGTCGGGACAAATCGTATTTTACCGAGCTAAAAGTCCGTTTTTACGCGGTAATCGGAGGGAATTTGTCATTGATGCATTTCTGGATGGAGATGAAGTGAAATGAAATGGATCGCAAAATTAAATTTCGATAAATAATCGAAATAAAATTATTGTAATAATTGTTTAGTGTTTGTGCATATTTTTGATTATCAGGTTAAGGTATAATACCATCATTGATGAATCGAACTATTCTTTTCTCCATTACAGAGTTTTCACCAACAATTATAATATCCTTGCCCAACGCACCTATTATCTCTCCCAAATGGCCGAACCCATCCACCGCAGCTTCATTTCGCATGCTCGATCTCGACCAATATAGCCATAAGCGCGTATGGCGCAAGTGGCAGTCGCAAGCGGGCTTGGACAGTCTGATCGACGTGTCGGTCCGGCAGCGCCAGTTACAATTATCATGTGTCTTCGAGCGAGGAGTTCCAGAGCGCCGTTCCATCTCGACTGCGCGCAACATCGCGTACATAGATCATCGTATCTCTCGGTTATTAGCGATTCAGCTGGCATATAGACTGTGCGAACCCCAGGAGCGTTGGTCCTTTTCGCAATCGAATAAAAAGCCGAGGCCATAGGGCGTTGCGCCTCTTTTCTCGCCGTTCTATATACGCTTCCTTTTTTTCTGGTCCTCAATTGTGTTTACGCGTTAGTTCGCTTAGTAAACAGGTGGGGGGATATATGAAAGTTCGTCGACAGATGTAGGTCAGAGTCTTTTTTATGGGCAGCTTCTTCGATTTCCGAAAGCTCAAAAAATTTTTAAAAGTAAAGGATATTATAAACGGATATTACAAAAGTTATGGAAAGTCTTTTAGGGTATAGCTCTACCTTAACATTGTGCGAATGACAATAATTTTTATCAAATTAAAAAATTAAAGTGAAAAGGAACGTTGTCGTGGCATTTATACGAGTTTATTAAACACCTAATTATATCTCACTTTTGCTCTGCAATCATTAATGAATAAACCATAGAAGTTAATTATAAGATTATGTGGATGGAGATCGTATAGATAAATAGAAGTTTCCAGTTAAATAATACTTGTTTTCAATACAATGGAACTGAGGTAATTTGATACACTTTAATCATTGTTTGTTAATATATGACGAAACACTGTAGGTATTTATTCTATGCGAAACTTATTCAAATCTTAGAAATAAATTTATATGTTATAAATCATTGCTTTTTTTTTTGTATTTTGCAACTTTAAAGCCCGTCTGGGATCTAGAATATTTATTTAATTAGAGCATTATTCAATTTTGTCTCACACACTTACTTTATCATGTGAATTATAGATGATGTACGTTTTCATGGCATTAAAATTTTTTCAATAATTATTATACTGAATAACATAAAAGTGCAATGTGTGAGAATTAAAATTGGAGTCTCACTGAATTTCGCTCTCAACAAGCACAAAAATAAATATATTTGTTAAAATTACCAATAATAGTCCTTTTTCGAAACTCAATGCCAGAAAACTAAGCGTATTATAACTAAACATATGCTCTTTCACTCGAGCTAAACTTCCTCTCAATATAGGAAATTATATACGGG
Organism: Megastigmus stigmatizans; assembly: GCA_900490015.1. Classification (NCBI taxonomy): domain Eukaryota; kingdom Metazoa; phylum Arthropoda; class Insecta; order Hymenoptera; family Megastigmidae; genus Megastigmus; species Megastigmus stigmatizans. The sequence continues at coordinate 16,732 of UELV01080495.1, forward strand.
ATAAAGTATAACGAGCTAAAAGATACAACGGAAAGAAATATATCATTAAAAGCGCAACCGAAAGAAAGTACATTTCTCGGCAATACATATTATCCACTACCGCCTCCCGCATTACACAATTATACGAATTCAATATAATCTGCAGCCGCTAGAGGACGCGAAGGAAAAAAAATTAACAATAATCTCCCCCGTAATAATTAACAGCTCTCTTGCATGAACGAGAGCTTATCTCATCACACGTATAGATCCGAGTCATAGATTTCGGCTACAACTGGAAAATATACGACAGGCAATTTTCGATTCGCGGTGCACGTAAAATCCCGAGAATTATAAGTGCAGCAGATGATTTCCGACGAACGGCGTTATAAAATATGGACGAACTTATGACTATACAGTTCGGTATGGCCGTCATCGTTCATTAAAGCCTTTGATGGTTCGTATATAGACACTGATGTATAGCCGTCGGTGCGCATGAAATATCAAAATTAACGCGGCAGGCGTGCGCAAGCGTGCAGCTTAATTTTGCGGCGATTGATTGATCGACACCCCCGTGCGTAGTGCTCATTGAAACTAAAAGCTAAAATAGTCAATTAGTAGCTCTTTCTACTATATCTACATAACTCATTAGCGTTAATTGTCATCGCTCTCGCTTATTTTTTTTTTTATCGAAAATTAATTATGTCTCCAAGGTGGCTTGTGTCGCTTTTTGTGCTCAGCACCCCAAAGTTGACGCGGTTTGTGGAAAAAAGGAAGCACGCAAAGTTTTAATTAAGGTTTGGGTTATCGGGCCAATTAAAAGTTTTACTTTCGAGTGCGCAACTTGCAGTGCTTCCTCCTTTTTTTTTTAATTAAATATACGGTTATTTGCGCTTGTTTAAAGCAGCTTACTATTAATCGCGCGTATGAGTGTGCTGTTGCATGTTTAAACTATTAATTTCATTCTGCTTTCGTTGGTAATGGACACATGTGCAAAAGCCTGTGATAATTGCTATCGGTGTGTGGTTTTAAAATTGTATAGTATTAGCAAATTGAAATTTTTTAATTATGTGGATGAATCCATTTTCAATAAAAGTATAGTATATATTTGTCAATCTTCTGTTACGTTCCGATACATTTATTCTAATTTAACCATTTTATGTCACATTACATATTATCGACTTTATTAGCTTTAGCAATACGCAAAAATGCACAGAGAGGCGTTTCGATCAAATTTAATGTGATACGAAATTGATAAAGAAGAATAAATGTATCTGTCTAATAAAGTCACATAATTGATAAAGTAAATATGTTAAATTTTTTATTCAAAATAGATGATGTCATTAAAAGGAAAGTGAAGAACGCAAAATTCATTAATTTCTATTAACTATTATAAGCAGTCTAAGCATTTGTTGAAATAGCAAAAGAAGAACACCACGTCCTGTCCATTTTCCGTAAATGAGAAATATTTGCAATATTGTACAAAGGGGGCATTGTGTTCTGCGAATATAATAGGCAATAACGAGTAGTCGAGGCATCGATTGCACGTTAACATTAGAAGAAGGCGTACGAGCTACACCTTGCAGATGACATCCCTCTCTTTTTAAACTGTTGCTCGGTGCCTCGTGTTTTTCCCCTCCCCTCTTCCCCCCTCCCTCCCACCGGCTAACTACTTACCACCGCTTTAATGGACAATGATAATTATGAAGAAAGAAAAGAAAACAGCAGTGCCTTTCCGTTATTATAAGATCCGCTCATATAAGTGTTGTTCAATTTTTTCTTTCCGCTCGTGCCACTGTGAGAGAGAGAGAGAGAGAGAGAGAGAGAGAGAGAGAGAGAGAG
>UELV01080496.1:0-38570 GCA_900490015.1 Megastigmus stigmatizans
TATATATATATATATATTTAATTTGAAATGGTTTATTATTTTATAGAGCTGCGGGATCTTATATATATATATGAGGAAATAATAGGTTCGTTGGGCCGCGCCGCTGAGCCGCGTTTCTAATTGTGAATTTAATTAGTGCACCGTGCGTTTATGATTTATGATTCATATGTGAATAGCCGACGTATGCCGCCGCCGCCGCCGCTGCTGCTGTTTAAATTGAACTTTATGTCATTATCTCAAATTACATACGCTATACTCTCCGTGGGCGCGATAGGATCGATTTTCAAAACGGATCAGGAAATACGCATTTATTTACGCATAGCGGAAAATCTTCCGTTCTAGTTTTTTTTCCCTGCTCGACGCCGCGATCAGTGTTGTAATTGCAAATCGCAATGTTTATAATTGAGTCGCGCGCAAACTTTTCACCGTTATATTATACCCATTCGTCATCGTTTTATTTACATTGAAATTCCGTACCTAAGATCACGTAAGCGCGCAAGTGCGCTCGATCAATTATTTCATTTAACAATTGATACACAGAGGTTGATATAATAATAACTCTATTATTGCATTCCAAACATATCGGTGACTAATCAAGCTCTCGTTTCACTTTTCATTACCATCGGCTTCCTTTATTATAATAGCCGCGTCGTTTGGCAATCGAGCTGCGGCTGCAAAACAGTTTCGTTCGCGTGAGATAGGATCTTTCCTGTATAGCGCCGCAAGAATATTGGTGATTTGTGTATTCTTATGGATGTATGGAAAGGCATGACAAACAAAAGTTGACCCGTTGCCTCGAGGGAGTGAAACATAGGCGAAATGCAATGATTCAGTCGGAACTTACAAGTGTCCTATCTCCGCGCGTAATCGTCAGTAAAAAGAGCCGCAGGTCCGTATACTTAATACCTATTATACAACACCCGGACTCCTTCTACTGATCGATACGCCGAGATATGGGTGGGTGTAATAATGCGTAGGCAATAATGCGTACTTGTATAACGCCGTATAGGTGAACTCAAAAGCGCATTTGTTTCATTGAATAACGAGACAAATTTGCTTGTTTCAATGGCCTTCGAGATGTGGAATGAGGGGCCGAGAGAGATATTGCGAGGGTCATATAATAACAGGTGGGAATATCTGCAGCATCCTTTGTCTAGTCCTTTGACGAAAATCGCAACCGCTAGTGGCTTTGTCGTTAGGCTGGAAAGTTGCGCAACTTGCAATGCGACTCAGAGATAATAATAAAAGTTTCGCAAATATTCATTCAAGTCCGAACTAAATAGATGATAAAATACGTACACTGTGAGCTTGAGAAGCTGACAAATCATTTCTTTCAAATTAGGTATCATGTAAAGTGTAGCGGGCTAAGCTAGAGTCATAAAAACTATGAACTTTCACTAGCTTCAAAAACCGAACAATCTTTCATTTTTTTCTACCTTAATAAAATTTATTGATTTTTATGAACTCAGTTGAAATCATAGTTTAACAAATCATTGCTATTTTTAACCAATCCATCTTAACCAGTCCTACTTATTTGATATTACGTTTTTCATCACTTCATCTGTCTCGAATCAGGCAAAACCCGAGGGTGGTCATCAACAAACCGTACACATTTTAACTATACTAAAGAATGATTTTGCACTATTTCAAATCAACCCGACGCAACTTCGTAATCCGTCGCTCGCCGCGACCCAATAATACATTCGAAACATGTCCCGTTTTTTTCCCCGTTCTCGAATCCATCATAATCGAACCGAATCCAATAAGAGGCCGCGGCCTGCACATTCATTGTATTTGTTTTCTGTCCCACGCGCTGCTGCGGCGGCCCAGTGACATAACCTCAACCTCCCAGCCTCGTGCATACCCATATATCCATATAGATCGACAGAAGGAGAGTCAATCGGGCATAAAGTAAAAAGTCCTTTCTCTCTCTCTCTCTCTGTCGGCGCGCGCCCGCCTAATCAGATTCGTGCGTCTCTCGCCGGCGCAGCAGCAACACATCGCATCCGGTTTTCTACCTATACACACACAGACAGATACAGACACAGAGTCGCGTATAAATTACGTTCACCGAGGCGTGCACCGAGCTCGCGTAGACACGGCGATAAGTGCCGCCGTAGGTATATACCGCGCCTGTTCCTCCGTATAGTACAGCAGCGCGCGCGCGCAGCCGATCGCAGGGCCTTTCACCGCCTTTCTGCGCGCGCCCGCGATTATAAGCTAAGCGGACCGCGAGCGAAACGATAAATGCTATACGTGTGTAAGACTACGACGTCACGACAGATTTTATCATCAGCGCGGGGACCATTGTATGCGCGGATACCGGCTGTCCGCCGAATTCGACCTGCTGCTGTTTTTTTTTATTTTCACTTATTCGAGCTCTGTATATAGGAACTTGCGGCTCTACTATTTAGTCTTGATTTCGATTCGAAAGTCTGTGGGACGGAATGTTTGATTTTTTCGTTTTCTCTATAACCGATATATGCCCATGTCAATTTCCAGGAGTGATTGGAGGCCTATTAATTAGAGATTAATCCACTGCTGATGGATTTTCCGCTCGGCGGACATTGCCTACTGGGTAAAAGTGGCGGAATGGGAAAAAATAACATTGACCCAAATCGAATACGAGCTGGGAGATCATATGACGCGCGCTCAGGAAGGAATATCAATTTCAAGATCGTTAAAATGCAGAAAAACTGCACGAGCGAATGAGTTTATTAATATTGGAGCGCGCGGCACGGCTTGGAATCCAGCCGGTTAAACGAACGTAACTCGCCATCACTTCCTTTTAGTCTTTTCTTTTTTCTTTTTTTCCTTTTTCTTTTTTTTTTTGTTCGAGAATACGCGAAGCCGAGCGAGAACTGAAAGTTGCCGAGTCTCGAAAATAATCATAAATATATATAAGCCATTTTCGCTTTTTTTATCGGAAAAATTATGCCGCGAACCGTGCGTGTGGCAATTTCGCCTAAAAACCGTAAACCCTTTTTTTTAGACTTTCTCGCGACGAGACATCGAAAACTCACGTACGAACGCGTCGGCGGTCGCGGGGATGGGATTTTTGCAAAATTCCCCGCCAATTTTCAGCTTTGATTTACGCGGTTTTACAAGAGAGAGAGAGAGAGAGAGAGAAAAAAGAGAGGAAAAGTGAGTAGCGCGCGTGTCTCGCGTCTCGTTCGCATGCGCCTATATACCTAGGTATTTTTATCACCGTGAAAATTCGCGTTTACATTCGCTTAAACGCTGCGAAAGTACATACATCATCGGCCTTTTATAGCGCAGCCAGTGCAAATAAATATTACTCTCTTACGGGGGCCGTGACTCATGGAACAGCTTATCCGTACGAATAATGCTCCCCCCGACCTACGTAATCCGCGAATTCTCTACGTCAATTTCACACATGTATGTAAGAGCGCGCGGAGAGTCGAGCGAAAAAACCCACTGGAATCACATTGAAGAGTAGTTGAATCAGAGGGATTGGCTTCGCGCGAACAAGATAAATCCATTTTATTTATACATATAGGAAAGATGATCTGAAAATGTTTTGCTCGTGTACTTTCACACGACTGCGCACGTGAAAGGCCTCGCTTTGTTCGCTTCGGTATTCTCCCTCTTTTTTTGTTTTTCTTTTGAGCGTCATTTTGTAACAGAAACTAAGAAAAATGATTGTTAGCTCTCCTCTTTATTTTTTTTTTTTTTTATAAAAGATGCTGAAACGTCATACAGTGCTTCGTAATAAAAGTGGCGTTTATTACGAAAATTAGCATAATGTTATGTTTTGGAATTCTTACTTATGGAAACGTGTTACAAAATCTATTTCACAGCAATTTGTGCGTAGATCCTTTGTAATGATTTAATTATAGTTCAGCTTCTTAGTTTCATACACGCAAAAGTGCAGTATACTTTTATGATATTTCTTGGCGTAAGGACATGAATCAATAGATCGAAACGCTTTAAGAAGTCAATTAATCAAATCATATTATGTATACGAATGCGCTTGTCAATAAATAATCATATTTATTGAAGTTGACAAAGCGATGAAGCAAAAGAACTTTAACTCGGTAGAACGTCAACAATGATTTTCTCTATAACAGCATATACGAATGTTATATCAAAGTATGTATAAGTTATTACACCAATTACAACGATGACTATATGCTGTAGAGAGAATGAGATAAGGTTTTTCCAAGCCGCTGACACACAGTGACATAACTTATCCAGTTTCTTACACCGCTTCGAAAACGCAGCACTGATTAATTAGGTCATTTTCACATCAATCAACCCAATGGCATAATAGGTCAGAAACTACAGCTGTGACCTGACACGTGTCCACCGTGTAAAACAACATCGAACCTCGTCCGAAAAAGGTAAAGAAAATATCCTCGACACGGGTGGGCATCCCGTAACAAACTGCACTCGCGATTTCTAAAAGCACCTGGGATATCGCGAAAAACTCGCTCTCCCAAAAGCGGATGAGTTTTTTCAAAACTGAGAGTCTCCCTGCGGCGGACAACGACTGCACAAGTTCCGTGGAAATCCAGGTGCGAAACGGAAGACAAATCGGCGTAGGTGTTGTGCTTGCATAAAGGAACGCGCGAAAAACAACGGCAGGAGCTCGCTATAAAGTAATGTGCACGTGTTGTCGGGTGCAATCATACAGTAACGCCGTCGCATTACCATAATTGAAGAGGAATATAACGAGGCACGCGGGAATTGTAACCGTCTATATCTTCAGCTCTGTAATTATATATGTTTTCCAAACATTTATCCTGCAAGTATTTTGTTGTGGGTTGGGTAATAGACGCGTATTGGTCCTGTAATACACTGATCTAATTAAATACTGTAGGTATACGTAGTCGACTTTTACAATACCAAAACGAGCAATAGCGGATTAGAATATTATCTAGAGCTTGCCAAAGCGGACTATGCAGACCAAAGCTTATGTAATTAGGTACCGATTGCGAATATGTGGAAGAACGCATTACGAAATGAAACCACACTTTGGTCGTGGAGAGAGAAAAAACAAAGTTTAATTAATTGTACAAATTATCGCATCATTATGGAACCTCTTTACGTTTATAGAAAAATCCAAAAAGAAGGGAGAGAGAGCCTAATTAAATAAAGAGCACAGTTATGTCACCCATCAATTACGGCGCGAGTGTATAAATTTCCCCAAATATTGCATAACGGACCGGCACTCGGGGAATTATTAAAAAAAAACGCATAAGCAGAAATGCGAATGAGAGAACTCGGCGGGTGGGGAAGGCGAGAGAAAATTTGTCACCGCCGCCTTGGGTGTCCGCAGGCGCAGATTTTCGCAACGAAACTCACTCGGCGTTTTATGTGAGAAGGGACAAAAGCAGGTCTCTCCTAAAGCGCGTTACGCAAAAAACACCGATTGTCTACCGAATATATAAATATCCATAGACTCGCGCGCTCGGCCTTTTTCGCGATACTTTTGCGATTATGCATAAAAGCAATTCTCGGAAAATGAGGAAAAAACAAAGAGAGACAGAGAGAGAGAGAGACCAGAGAGGAACCACGAGCGGTGGCCACCACCCACATTGCGAAAGTGCGCGCTACGGACATGTTGCAGAAATTTTTTTACGCTTATATATACACCGCTCTAGAGATAAGAAAAAGAAAATTTAAAGTTTACGCCCTAGGTATTATAGGTTATTTCAAGGTGTGTGTGTATTATGGGGGGCTGCGTGTATAAATATAGAGAGAAGGAGTCCCAGAATTCTTGCGGACAATTAAGATGCAAAAATTCGCGGGCCGTGCGACTCGCGGTTAAATAAACGCGGTTAAAAACGCCCCTCGGCTTAGAGTGTATACGCGAACAGCGAAAAAAACGCTTATAGTTTGTGTGTGCGCGCTCGCGACCAAATGCAGTCGCTCGATAACTCATTTGTCTCTTACTTGCAGCTCATTCTTTAACGATAATTAATATGCGCATATGTTGGGCTGCGGTTTAAAAGTCAATACACGAGCTAGTACGAAACGCACTTTTCAACTCGTAAATGAAAATTTTAATGATTGTGCGTGCTCGCATTAATGGCCGAGCTGTTAACAATGTTTCGTGTCTACAATGGCATGTACTTGTGCTTTCGAAAAAGAGCTGCGCAGAAATAGTCGGTATTTAGCATTCGAATGTTTAAATTTAAAAAACAGATAATTATAGCTATATTGATAGAAATGCCAGATCTTTTAAAGTTCAAGTGCCGCGGTAGTAAAAAAATAAGTCGACTCTCTACTTTTTTTGTAAGAACAAAATCTTTTTCGCCGCGGTAAAAGATTTAGTTTGAAAAGGATGCCCATTAATTTTCCTATAAAAAGAACACACCTTTGCGGCCGAGGGATCCCTTTCGCAACAAGATGCTTTTAACGCGACAATTACAATTTCTTGAGAGTGTAATATAGAATAACTGTAGAGGCGGATAGCGACTGGTAGGAGTAGGGACAAGTAACTTTGCCCAAAGACTTTGGCGCGTTAACCAGCTTATATGCGTATATAAAATTTGCCCTCGGACAATGTCTTTTCGATGCGCGACTCTTACTACTTTGTAGCAGGCGTGTATGCGAGCGCGCGCGCAGCATACGATCGGTAGTAGTTGCAGCGAACGGAAAGTGTGCGGCAAATTAATGCAGCTACTGACCGCTCACGGCTTATATATGTTCCGCTATTTAAATTACATGCAAAGGACGTGCATTCATCATAATACTATCACTCGATCTTGCCTCTCGATAAACACGCACGCACACACACACACACACACACACTAGTCCATTCCTGCACCTTGCAGTTTTCGTAATAGCGTACAACGAAGATTATTTCGTGCACTGCGCTTTATACGGTGCAGCAGCCGCGGCGGAATTTTTTCTCTCTCTCTCTCTCTCTCTCGCTCTCCCACGTATAACATGTATCATATCGACGCATATTATCCTATGTGTAAATATCTGTTTTCACAATGCTATTGACTTTCGTAATTTCAAGGTTGCTCGGCTCTGACGAAGCACACAATACCCGCGAGACTCGGCGGGCATGCGCCTCCAATAATAATAAAAGACCCGGGGCAGCTACGGCAATTCTCATATATGAATGGAGGCGAAACGCGATTCCAATCAAATTTCCGATCGGCACCGTTGCTCTACACTTTGCGCAAACTAATTCTCTCTCTCTATTCCGATCTCCCCACACGGCTTATCGCCGATTTCACCCGGATAGACATTATGCAGGGGAAAAGGAATAAAAGACGGTGCGCGCACGGCCGAACAAAATTACCGGACAATATTACGATGGAAGTGAGGCATCGTGTGTATATATGATCCGACTGGACTCTCGAGAGGGGATAAGCGACCGGAAGGGAAAATGAATTAACGATCGTTCAATTAATACAAGCTCAGCGCAGACACGCATAATCGACGAATATAATTTAGCGCCGAGTCCTCCTTTTTCCATCAGTCCGCGCGCGCGCTCACATTTTCCCTCTGCGCTGCCAACTGCGCTCGTCGAGCTGTCCTTCTCTCGAGCCCAACTGTACGCAGCCACGCGGTACAAGTGCACCCTCGTAAAAGGTAATTGCATATAGAGCGATATCGGGCGCCGCGCCGGTACGAGGGACTATACCGCAATCCTCGACGAAAGAATGTCTTCGTTGCGGCCCAGGCGACATATATTAGCGCCCTGCACGCGTGGTGTTGGCTGTACGACTGCAGCTCGTGTGTGCAGCGGAATCTCGAGGCATGTGCAAACCGACTGTGCGGCCGTTTCGCGATAACTGAATTCTTTGGGATATTGCGCGCGGCTGCTCGAACGCAGTCTAGGATATGGAAATACGCGGGAAAATTGAGGCTGGTGGTTATATGAAAGAGAATTCTTTTGAGGGGTTTTTTTTTCTCCCCCTCGGTCAACGACTGACTATTTTTTCTCACGATCTCTATTACGGTTTAGTGAAAAATGTTTGTCGAGCATAGCGACAAAATAAATTGTCCGCGACCCGACGTGTGACGGTCTTACACAAGAGTTACCGGTTTTTGATAAATATTGATTTTTGCAACGGCCGCAGCTGCTGCCACATTAAATGCTTAACGTATTCTTCGATCGGCTATGGCCAAAAAGTTTTTTACCCTTTCTCGCAAACAGCTTTATTTAGAATGTACGCGGAATGCGCGCGGGCTACTGATATTTTATGCAAATTTCCCATTAATTATGTTGCGCGAAAAATCGTAAAAGCTTAATTTATTCGAAAAAGGAGAAAGTTTGGGGAAAAAATCCGCGTGTACCGCCGGAGCCGCCTCCGCGCGAGTAATAAAGCGTTTCGCGAAAATAAGTGCGGTGTTTATTAATATTTAATGTCTTGAAAATGTATACATTTGACAACGCCACTTCCTCATAATTTCGCGCGCGGTATAGTATCGAAAGTAACGCACGGCTCGATCAATTTAGATTTTATAATGCCAACAGTGACTTTATCGCTGACGATCTCATTTCGAGTATATTACGGTAAGCAACTTTTATGGTCTCGACGAATTCAGCACCAATTTCAACTTCAAAGATCCGCATTTTAATCCGCTTCTAATTTTTTCCCCTCTTATATCGGTACATACATATATTACCAGGCGATAAACTATTTCTATATTAGACTTCCTGGCACGAAATTGATCATCACCTTCCCACGTAATGAGGCAGTGGCTCGAATCCGCTCTAATGCGCGCCTTTCAGCGCGAGCAATAAAATCATTTATATATGTATATCATATAAATAGTCTCAGCGGAGTAGGAGCTCGTAGCCGCAGCTGTAATTGAGTACTAATCATTTTTAATTTCCCAGCTTACGCTCCTTTCACACTCGCTCGCTTCTGTCCGGTGTTTATTAAAATCAGTCGCGGCCACTCGAGCAATTAAAAACGAAGCTAGAACAATGTTTATCCGGCTGTCGAGTCGCGAGTACGAATACAGTTCACCTGCGCGTGCTGCAGCCAAGTTGCACAAGTATAGCAGCAACAGCCGCAGTCGTCGTAATTTGCAAACGCTCGCCACGGTTGTATTGTCTCGGTTGCAATTGACATGAATCTAAAGATTGGAAAATGGACGTTTATCGGTGCGCTTGATCGTCGAGTGAAAGCCGCGCAGAATAGATGAATCGAGCGTGTATATCAGTCGGCCGCGCGGACGAATAAATTGCGGAGTAATTTCGCGAAAAGCAGATTGATAAGCGGTTGACTTTTCGGGCGCCGATCGTCGCTGTGGATTTATTGCGCCGGAAAAAGCTGCTATCGATAGCTCTCTCTCTCTCTCTCTCTCTCTCTCTCTCTCTCTCTCTCTCTCTCTCTCTCTCTCTCTCTCTCTCTATCTAATGACTGTTTTTTCCCCGCGAGAATGCAAATTTATGTATGGGACTTTCCAGGCAGGTGAGGCATAGACTCCACCTATAGAGGAAACGGGCTTGGTTTTATAACTCGGATAGCGCTGGATTTGATCGATGTCCGTGACGATCAAGTAAATACTGAGCTACTTGTCGAGTCTTGTCGCCGATGATTTCTCGGACATAAATCGGCCGTTCTCGGAAAGAAATTCACCTTCTGAATGGAATAACAATTATACGACGACAAGCCACATTAAATTATGCAAATGTGCCGATAATTCCCAAATGAAATCTCTTATTACAATGATTTATCTACATAGCGGTAATTGTGATGTTTCTCTACGAATATCAGCGCCGGGGGTAAATTGCCGTTTCATTCGCTAATTCCGCAGTTCCGCGATTATATAATTTCGTTGACGCACGAAGGGTTTGGTTGAGCCGCGCGTATTTAAGCCGTAATCCGTTCGGCCGCGCACCGTGGCCAATCGGAATTACGGGTTTCGGCGCAATTTGCATCGTGTTTTCTGGTGAACGCGACTGCGCAACGGCACACCACCAGCCCGTTTCCGAAAATTATCAAATAATTGCCGATTGTTTTTTGCGTGTATCCGCGCGGCTCAGCTTGTGTATGCACACCCACGTTACCAATGCGCCCGGCCCCCTCGCATAAATATCGTAATCGGTTAAATTATTTTTCCGTAAGCGTGTGCAAGAAGTACATGTCAATAATAAAGCCATTCCTCCGGCGACTTTCAACCCGTTAATTATCTATCTGCCCCGATACCTCGTATTACGTAACGGAACGCTCTGTCTCCTGCGCAGCTCCTCTTTTTTATTGTTTCGAACGCATGCACGTAATGCGTATATCCCTGGTAATTTTTACGACGTCGAATTAGCGGCCTTCTTGTAAACGCACATAAACATTGCGAGATCCCAATGGCGCGATATAGAAAAATCTCGTTTAATGAGAGCACAAGTTGGGCAATAAACCGCTTGCTGCAGGCGCGCGTGTCCATTGTTTTGCGTGTGTATAACCGCTCGATATCTGTGTTGTGTCCGCTCGCATTAGAGTTATACGCGCCGCGAGATTTTTCCTCGCTTCTTATACACCTGCGCGACGTCGGCATCTTTATACGTTCCACTCATCGAGTCGCCGTATATACACATTGTTGGGCAATTAACGTAGGCTCCGCGGACTACCGACACGAGAATGTACTATATAACATGAGACAGGCCCGCCTGATGTATCGCGTGTCTACTTACTTATATAGGCATACACGCGTGAGGGTATGTGCGCGTATAATATGTGTGCAGCGCGCGGCAAAGACGGAAAGAACGGATTTATGAGATTCGGTTCGCTCCTTTTTCCTCTCGCCTTCTCATATTTATATCGGGCGGCGATTTCGCGATTCTATTTACGACTCGAGTGATCGATGGCAAAACGTTTAACAATGTTTGCACTGCGCGCTACTTTTAGTTTAGCTCCTGTACCTTTTTTTTGGGGGAGGGGCTTTCCGCGCGCCGCGTTTACCGCGATTATCCAGAGAACCCGCTTCTTTTACGAGCTTAAATTTTCAATTACGCGCGATTTAGCGTGGCGTTTTTTTTCCTCCCAGCTTCCATTTAACTTTCGTCGAAACGAGTTCGGAAGAGTGAAACCGCCGATATAATATGCTTTCTTGTGCATTTATATAGCGTGAGTTATGGAAGCCATTAAGAGTAGGAGCGCTAAAAATGCCACGATCTTTAATTTATTTATCACTCAATTAATTATTGCGGGTAATGGGACATTATTGTAATAAGACATTTTTAGAGAGGCAGTTAGCATTGGCTTTTTATTGCCGCGTCTATATAGGATGCATTAATATCGCGGAGAGCTAATGATTCTGTTTAATTGAGCGGGAAATCGTTCGTTTTTAAAGTATTTGAGGTGCGCGAAAAATGCGGCGCTGAAAGCTTAGTGCCGTTTATAATAATGATCTTCGCTGGCTGATGGGAGGGAGAAAAAGAAAAAACGCGGAATGAACGGGCGCTTCTTGATATACTCGCCGCGGCTTCGACTGTGCAAGTATTACGGCACTATTCTGATGAGTTACGCAGTGACAATTAGTTCCGGCAGTTAGTTATGTTAACGCCATGCTATATCGCGAAATTTTATTTGACACCGCGAGCAAGTACTCGTGCGACGATCAACACTCTTGATTTTTTTTTTCACGGATTACGTATGCAATTATGCTCTTTAAATTTGAGCGCAGGAGTCACTGTGTAACATCGTAAGTGCAATCGTTACACCCACAAAGAGGTATTTTTTCTAATGGTAATAGTGGCCAATTGAAAAGTGAAACCCCTTTCTAATTTTTAAGAAAGTTCAAATTATCCTCACTTTCAGGTCTGCATCTTTTTTTAAACGCGACGTAGCTTCTAATGAGATATCGATTGTTTGGCACATCACCTGGCTGTTGGGGACTGCGCTTTTCAGTCTTGGCTCTGGTCTTCTCTTCCTTGGCCGCTGCAGCTGAAGCAACCAATGCTCCCAGCAGTAAGCATCTGACGACGTAGCCTCGTCGAGTCATTCTGCTGTAACAAAAAAGAATAGGATTAAAATTTTTCGGCGAACTATTGAGGAAACTGACTTTATAGACATGCGAGAAGTAAAAACAGCATCAGCCATGAGTATAGGCTAAAAGCGATAGTCTGCGAAAGTGTCCGTCTACTTTTTTATTCGAGCGCAATCATTAAAGGTGGATAGTTAATTATTCGTACGGCTGCCAAGTAGCGAGTAGGTATACGTCTGGAAGAAGAAACGGGCGGACGAGAAATCAACGGATCGAGACGCAGTCGATCACTCGGCCGTTGTAACGCGCATATAGATAGTAGAGGACGGTGGTAAGAAGTGCACGTAACGTAATAGGATCGAGCTAAGTAAAAAGTTGCGTTCCGCTCGTAAACGAATGTGTGAGCGAAAGCTTTAGTTCCTTTGCTGGCAGCTCGATAAGTTATTCAACGCGCCTCCCGCGGAAAGGAGACGTTGGACGAAAAACAAAAAAAAAAGAATAAATCTAAATACCCGCGAGTATGTATTTACTGGCTTGAGCCGTTCCGCGATAAGTAAATTCCTCGAGACACGCTGTTGCAGGGTTACTGAACACGAAATAAATTTCCTGCCTGTGGTTGCTGCCTACCGCGACCGGATCGACAGACAAATACGAACATCTATAGAACAACGTTATATTTTTTTGCGATTTTTCATGAGAGTAAAAGTTTGGAAAAAATTCGAGTCTCAAAGTAATATTATCTAAACAACAGTTTAATTACTCTTAACGCTTTATCTGTCAAGGCGTTCTTAACCGGTTCCGATTTTGCAGTCAGGCATCTTTCAATTGTATAAAAAGTTAACTGTTACAACATGCCTAGCTTTAGACGTATAATCGCGTCGAAACTTGGATATTTTGGAAAAAAGTTTCTCGTTTCCCTGACGGCTTTAGATCGAAGATTACACACTTGGCGTCCAACCTCCCATAGGCAAAAAAAATTGTACTGTACGTACATCTTTATTAGCTTGTACAAAATTTAGTCTCGTACTTTTAATATAAAAAAGAAACCTGTTCGCTAACTTCCGGACCATTTCGTAAACGTTCATACGCAGGATCATTCAACTCCATAATATTCTTTCAAGCCAAACTTCCTTTGTACACTAAAATTAGTGCTTTTTACCGTCTCTTTCCATTGTTCGAACGCACGTATCGTTACAAGAGATGGATTTAATTGCAAGCAAAATGTTTCTCCAAGTGTTTGATCATACGAGATTGATATATAAACCTTTTAATTATATGTAGGTTAGTGGAAATTAGCATTCTCATTGGTTTCCTTTCTATAATATAAAATGATATGGCGCGAGTATGTTGAGTACACGTAAGAGATCGCGTCTAAGTGAAATTTCTAATTTTCACATTTAATTTATGCAACGCCAACGGAGAGGTTGTTGTTTTTTCTCCATCAATGACTGAACGCGTGTGCTCCAGATGCATACTTATCGCGTTAATGAGTTTCGAAATACCCCATAAGACTTATTATCAACAAGCGAAAAACTTTTCTAACCGTTTAATCCCATTCAAGGACTCTCTATACGATAGTAAAAGTACATTATGTAGGAAAGGTCGAAAAAAGCGAAGTACGCTCATATGTAAAAGGCAGCTGGAATTTCTCTGAATCGGAGCCCGAACATTTAGAACAGTTGGGACTCATGGTCCGATGATTGCGGAGGTTACGCGCGTGTGCACCATTGACGAATCATTGCAAAAGTCGATTTTACGACGGCGTCGATAAAAAAGAAAAGAAAAAAAGAACGAGCAGCCGCAGCTCGAGGTGTGCGAGAATAAAGGCCTCGCGCGCGCATGATTGTTATACTTAAGTCCGGCTAATTGAACACACGGGGCAAATAACCGGGGCGAATATAAGTGGTTCCTTTTTCGCTGAATAGGAGCAGATCGATAGTCTATTCAGCGAAACAGTCCGTTAAGGGGGATAAAAAAGATGCTCGGTGCGGATAAGAGAAATAAACGGCATGGAAAGGAGGGTGGCTGATAACGATTGTCGATGGAGATAAAAAAGGGAGGTGAGGCAAGTGTCGCTTTGTCGCGCGTTTTTGCCGAGGGGAGGGGAGACACAAAAAAAAAGCAATTACTCGCGTGCGACCGATGTTTCTTAATGTCGAGCCGTGCGCGCGAGCTGACTAATGTGCATTCGCAACGTGGCTCTTAAGCTCGGTTTTAAGAGGCCGCGCACGCAAGGGAGGCAAATATAACGCGAAGATATTGTTGTGCAAAGGACGGGACTCGATGAGCGAGAGGAGAAAAGATAGCCAGCTCCATTTGCATCTTAGAGACGCAGCTTCTCACCGCTTCGCAACCGGAAGCGAAAGAATTATCCATACGTTCGTTGGCGAAACTCGTCCCAAACGCGTATATATATATGCACTTTCGAAATTATCGAGTCAGAGCGCGGGAGCTCTAAGGATTATGTCAAACACACCGAGTTATAAGTAACTCTCGTTCTCTTTGTCTCGGTCGAAGGAAGTAGAGCGCGTTAAGTTATTCGAACACGGGTGTAAAATGCTCTTGACTTTTTTTTCCCAGAGACGAATATTCGATAAGCCGCACAGTAAACGGAAACGCACGAAAATGCCGCAGCACTAAGGAAGCGGGGATTTTTTGCTGCATCAACCGAATAATTTTGCAACCAGGTCTTTAAGCAATTATCGAAATTGTTGCTCGAGTGTAGGTGAACACAGTAATTATCAAGTGTAAGGGAATTGTCTATACGTCATTAGTTAACGGATTCTTATTTATGAATTATTTTTATATACACGACGAAAGGAATTTCTTTAATTACAGCATTGCAACAAAACAATGTTTAAATTCAAAGAAAAGGAGTTAGCAAAATCGGATTATTATATCGTATACCGTAGGTCTATTTCGTAACAAGTGACAAACGGCAATTACATCTTATCCAAGGATCGATCAATCAGAATACAGGTAAGAAAACCATCAGCCGATTCTCAAACCTCGCGATCCGGAGTCAAAAGCCTCGCGATCCCAAGCAACACAGCAGGTTATAAGCAGCTGGGCCACACGAGCCATCGCCGTAATGACTGCAATAAAGCGCATTATTGAAAAAGGTCGGTAAACACAGGCCATTCACTCGTCGGTGGCAGGATCGAGCCGCTACCGCCGCCGCGGCAACAAAATAGGTATATCCCCCATCGGGTCTTCTCGCGGCGGTGCACAAGACTCGCGCGAGCGCGCGAAAAGTACCGACTTCACGGCTCATTACCGATCAAACGAGCTCCCGGCAAGCCAATATTTATCTTGCCGCAGCACAGCTCTCGCACGTAACCCCCATAAAACCATCGCCGTCCACATAATCGCTCTCGATTTCAGAGCTCCCGCGTGTCTCGCACAGCCGGCGCGCCGCACAGCTACTTCGTCCCATAGCTATACAATTAGAGCTCGATGAAGTTGCAGATATATATATAGTTCGGCGTGTGTGCGTGCGTATGTGTATAGGTACACTATACAAGTGTCGAGGCAAGTTGTCGTACAGGCGGCGGCTCCCCGACGACGGTTAAGTCACACCGATTTCCGCACCATTTGCGAAAGCCAACTTCCTCGCGTCGCAGCTCTCGTTTTCTCTCTCTCTCTCTCGGTCTCGCCAGCAAGTTTCCACACGAACCTACTATACACGCACTATAACGCGAGAGTCCCCGCTACAGCGTGTCGCGGAAGGCGGGTCGGCCCCCGGTGCACTTCCGTCAAGCTTAATTGCGGAGTTTCACGGCCAGCGGACTCGTCGTTAACTACGGCCAACCTGCCAGAGTCAGATATGCACACTTACTCGCCTGGGCCGTCGGTCCTTTGTGCACACGTTTATCTTGCGCTGATGCGTCCGACGAATGCGGTTTCTATGTCGCGCGTATTTCCTCCAGCTCCTTATATATATATTCGCTTCTTTCTCTCTCTGTGTTTTCGGTGCCCGGGAGCCAGGCGCTCACAATCGCACGTTTTCCTCACCCGATTGTCCTCGTACATCCCTACTCTTCTTCTACGCCTTTATCTCTCTATCTCATTCTCTCTCTCTCTCTGTCTGTCTCTCTTGCATTTTTATACATGCGCCGCCGCGACGAAATCGTATAGGGTGGGGCGCGGAATGTTGGTCTTTCCTCTCTTGCGGTCTTTGTGTCTCGAGAACCGCCAAGACGGATGTGTTTTGTAAACCCCGCGGGGACGGAAAAGTAAATTTTTGCGGGTTTGTTTTGCCTTCATATGCGAATGGCTAATTGCATTGATGCGTCTCGGGCTGCGGCGTCGGCCGACAAGAGAGAATCTCGAGGAAAAGCCGCTGACGTAACTGCGGCGTGCGACACACGCGCGGCCCGTGGCCTTTGTTTTTAAACATTGCGGCACTTAGCGACTTGCGCGCGCTTACGTCGAGATTGTTGACTTTACGCTCTCCCTTTCTGTCTCCCTCCATATACCTATATATACCATACGCGTTTATATACACATAATGAGGAACCGGAAGCGCTCAGCGTGATGAACGTTTACTGCGGTGCATCTATACACATGCGGGGAGAGAATTTTCTTATAAAATTGCCGAGAAGCAGTGAGCGCGCAGAAGAGTTTAGTCGCGACGAGTTGGGTTCAAAAGCTAACGGAAGTCATCATAAATATTCGCGAGACATCAGAGAGCCCGTAATCTTGCTCGTGATTGTGATTTTGACCATATTTTTCTCCACCTATAGGAAAGATCCATCATTTACACCGGGAACTTTTGCTGCTACTCCTTAAACGGCCGCGAGTCTTATTACGAGACTGCGGTGCGCCGCGTGCGGCACCGTGAACTTGATGTAAAAGGCGTTATGATGCTACAAGTCTGATCGAGTCTGAGAAAATAAACGTTCGCATGCATGCATGCATACCGTATAAGTCTTTCAAACCTATCTTCCCATGGCAAACAAAAACGTTTCTAGTCATCGCTTTATTTCTCCGATTGATAACTGATTACTATTAAAATTATAATTGATTACTTTTAAAAAACAAAAAAAAAGTTCTTATATTATATATAGTATTTTCGAGCGAGAGCAAATGTGAAGAAAGTCCATCGTGATCGTTCGAGAAGAGAGTTGAACTGCAGCAGCGGCAAAGAACGTGACAGGTCGATGTGTGCCGAAAGGTCTCATCCCACGAATATATAGTCAGGGCGATTAGACTTATACGGCGCAAACAATTCCTCTCGTCCAATCATTCCTCGCGCGCGCTCCCAAGTCACGGCTTGTGCAACATTCGGCGGTATAAAATTCTGCCCGAGCTCGCACGCTATATATACCCGCAGTGCACATATAGACTGCACAGAGCACTAAATGTACCTCACATGTCTCTACAGACGAAGGTCGTGCACAGCTCGCGGAGCTCGAGTGCAGCCAAGTGCCGACCGCGACGATGCATAATGGAAAAAGGGCGAGTCGCGCGCTGCCACACGTTTTTCCCGAGGGAGAAAGGAGAGCCGCTGCCGTAGCCGCGAATTCAAGCGCACCAGTCCCGCGATCGGCAAGGCCGCTTGATAAGCCTTGATCTATGCAATTATGTTACACGTACCTGCCCGACGCGGGCTGCAGGTAAAAGTCTCCGCTGTCCGTGTACCACCTCCCGCGAGTCGACCCTCGTTTTATCCTTATAACTTCGCGCGCTTGTCTTCCAAACTCGATTTATTTATGGTTTATATGGCCATACGGGAAGCAGGGGGGGGAGGGGTTGTGTATGAATGAGCTGCTTATATAGGAGTGCGCGCCGTTTCGGTTTCGACATTCCCATAGACATTTTTTCCACTCGATGGCGATATAGACGAGATATGCGCGCCGATATATACGCGTGCAGTGCACAAGTGGGAGGGAGAGAGAGAGAGAGAGAGAGAGAGAGAGAGAGAGGGGGGGGGGAGACTATAGCTTCATGAATCCGCGATGAAAATAAAGTTTTGAAAACTACTGTGATTGGCAGAATCTATCTTAACGATCTTATTGCCGCGAGCCTCCTTTCCCATGCGCTCGTTCGACTAGAACTATTGTGCTAATTGGATATCGTGGTATATGTACGGTATGCGTGTATCGTGGTAGCTGCTTGAATGAAATTGATAATTTCTCGCTATTATTATTGAATCGCTGGGACGTATAGACTTGTCTGGTGATACTTGTCTTTCGAGATTTCCGAATATTCTCCTGTCGATAATGGCAAAGTTGTAGGTCAGCTGTATTGCCCAGAACCGAGATGATATTTATTGTGGGAAACGCGATTCCATTGGAATAATCGATAATAGAATAGATGATTTAAACCGCCGAGTGTCTTTATAGTTACACTTATATGTATTTAATATTCTTGTGCAAGCTTATACGTTGTTTGTATCAATATTAAGAAACATGTGTATATCGCTATGGTAATGAACTAATTTTTGTAAATTTTATTCATGGGAATTAAGCAGATTGGCAAGATTTACCGTCCCCGCCACTTAGAGCCAATACATATTTATTTAAAACTAAGAAAACAGGTAAGTTATAATTAGATTCTTTTTTAAAAAAGAAACTTATACTTAGTTTTGCAATTGCCAATAATTTGAATAAATAAATCTTCTAAATATGTACCTCTGAACCACGGGCACTGAAATCATTTAAATTGATCCTAATAATGTATGATTTTTTAATCAACTTTTTAGACATACTGCATAAGTGCACAAAATGCAATAAAATTTATTATCCTGCGAGATAAGAAATACCCACGAATCGAAAAGGTTTATGATTTAACTATAGATCGATCGTGAGTAAAAACGTGACTTTCAATTTTCCAGCGATTCTTTGATATTCGCTGCAAAACTTGCAGTGCTATGAATAAACGTTTATTCGGATTATAAATGTACTTTCTAAATTAACACATTATAGTAATTGCTTTGATTGCTTTCTTATCTATTTACAATTATCTCAAATTTCATTTTGCAGCCACTGAAAGGATGGATTAATGGATGATATGTAAACTGTATTATCCACTTAATGACGGTACAATCATTAATTCCCACAGACAGTTGTTTTACTGCTTCGAATGCACGCATTTTCAGCATAAAGTTGATATTAACTTACTGCATTAAAACTTAAACTTCAATTACTTAATACCCGCTAGAAAATGTGCAGAATTTGTTTGTTTTTATCGCGCGTGAAATGGGACCGGAACGGAAAAAATAAATAGTTTCAATATTAATAAAATTCTGGGAGTGCGAAATTACAGCAATTTCCAAGAATTCTCGAACACATATAGATATAGGTACATTGCGCAAAACTTTGCAACATTATATGCGCTGTTTTCACAACTTTTCGATGTACATATACAAGCAATAATTTTGATACCTCGGCGAGCGAATGATAAAAATGCCGCCTATATAAGAGATTCATGAAATGCAGCTCGACCAGTTTTATCGGCTGTTGCGATGACAATTAAAGTGACACTAATTAAGGCGATATCCGAGAACGGAGAAGAGAGATGTCTACCAATGTATCTAATTAAGCTATTCAAGCGGAAATTCTCATTGGAAACTATGTATATCGAGATGTTGACTATACGCGGCGCGCTCTAATGGCTCACCTTATGCATGCCTTTTCATTTCTCAGCATCAGCGGCGATTTTGATAAATCCGCCGCAGCCGCGGAAAGTGCGCGTGCTAACAATAATTCATAGCGCAATTATTGGGGTTTCAAAATCGAAAAGCGCATTTACAACTACGGCATATTCGGTTGCACCGTATATGCAGATACATAAGCTTTTTAAGGATTCCGGGAGAAACGCTACATGGATTGCAACTGCTTAGCCATTGTTTATGAAATACGCTACGTCTTGCATCATGTATATGAAGTCGATATTTTTTATAAGTATCGAACGCTTGCAACTAGTAGGTATGGATCAATGGGAGTTTCAGTGGACAATTCTGAGAAAAAACTATATATTGTTATACTTTTATGCTCGAGCGTCCATAAAACCTACATCTTAACCTTGGGATATATTTTTACCTTAATTATAAGGGGTGTATTATTATAAACTCGCTTTACGTAAGACTGCACAACTATTTTAAAAGTATAGTTTTTAATTAGTATAATATAATTGACGTTATTTTAACTTTGACAGAATGAAAATAAATAATACTTTCTAATTTTTTATTGATGATTGATACATTCCCAGCGTTACCGTCAGAACATTCACTTGAACAAATTTAAAGCACCATGATTAAATTAACAATATCAGTACTAGTTGCAATCTGTTTTAAGAATATGTATCATAGCAAAAAAAAAAGTTATTTACTATGTCATAAACCGAGATCTTGTTGTCCATATTTTACCCTAGAGACAGTAGTATCACTGATAAGATTGCCATAACCTTATAGCGTTTTATAATTCGCATTCGAGTAAAAAACATAATATATATCTATATGCATTTTATGAAAAAAGAACTATAAATATTTCAAGCGTTTTGTCTCGCAACTCTACACTCTATTAATTAGCTCGCGCACAAACAATTTAACAACAAACTATTCCAAATTGATTATTTCTATGGTAATTCAATAGAAAAAAGCTTATCAAATGCCGTTTGTTAAACTCGATCCATTATCGGAATGCATATCCAAGTAGCAAAGTGAATAAGTATCAGGGAAACGGTATCTGGAAAATCAGTATACAAGCCGTTTCTTGCTACCTCGCTTGCTACAATTACGTCGGCATAGAAAAACTATATTTTCTCGACAGACGCGTGCAGTGGCTGCGGTTGGCAGCAGCGAATCCCCCGAGGGAGATTTTCAAGTCATCGAAAACGACAAGACAGACTTTGCATACAATGAGCGAGAAAGCGACACATGTCACGTCTCCCGCGCGGTCATACTGCGCAAACTGCGTATCAGTAACTATAGTCTTGGGATAGTACAAGACCGATCAAAATTCTAGCAAGTATACGACCTCCTTGAGCGGAAGGAATTCGGCCTGTTGCAATTATATCCGCGCGAGAAGCCCATATCGTGGTATGCTAATTAAACCGGCATCCTTACCGCTGCCGTTAACGAATTCGCCCCTCTGGTACATCGTTCGTGTACACGTACATTTTTCGTAGAGCCGATGTTCTTCGGTCTGGATTTCGTCACGCGCGGGGCTGTTTTATATACGTAGGCGCGATATGCGCACCGATGCCGAACGTTTTCTCACGAGCCGATTATAAGCCTTGACTAATCCCTTTTATGCAGCTCCAGCAAGAAAGAGCCGCGCGGATAGTGTGTCTATATCTATGTGTGTGTATACCTATACATATATATCCAATATAGCGCGCTGTGTAGCATGTGCAGTTCACTGCAGCAGAGAGGAAAAGTGTTCTTGTGCAAACGTTGCGCGCACGCGCTCTCCCTAGTGTTAAACCTACATACCTATACATATATTGAAAATTATATGTTTAGAATGTGCCGATGTGTATTAAAGCGATGGAGCAGCTTGGTGTTGATTTTAAAATAACACTTTTCAGGGATTGGATTGCATTCGACACGCCAACTCGGATATTCGATGAATAAATACGCTTTTTACGATGTTTTTCTAGGACGGACGGCTATTTGAATGGGGATTACTGTTATTAAAAGAAATTTTCATCGCAACTCGAATTTCTTCGAAATCTCGATAATCTTCAAAAATGTATGAGAATTAAAAGCCAATAAAAATCTATTAATATACTTGAATGATTGTGTATATTGTACTTATAGACAATAAAAGTAGGGCATTTTGAAATCCCGATTGACTAAACTGTCGCGGATATTCTCACACGGCTTATCATACATACATATATATTTCTCAATGATATAACAGTATAAACATTGGAAATAAGTATTACCGTATATCCGATCGGCTGAGATAAAGGTTGATAATAATTCATTTAAAGCGTTATAAGCGCGCATTACTTAAGTTAACACATATTCGATCACCTATACTCCGAGATCGAACCAGTTTTTTTATATAATCGTCCGATTGCGCAACAATTATTCATTAAGCTTTGGCTAAAGGGGAGAGAACGGCATGTGATACACCGAAACACTTTTTTTTAGAAAGTGCAAGGTTGGGGACTTTCTTCGCGTGACGCTATAGAGTCTGTGTGCAGCGGATTGCGGGGGGGTATATGTGCAGTGGCTGCACACGAGCCGCGCCGCGCAAACCGTTTTCCCCACTTGCATACATTACATATATATACATCGACTATGCAGGTTTCGTTGGAACGTTCGAATTCCGAGAGTTTGAAACAAGGATCGCTTGTCACGCGCTGCTTGAGATTGAAAGGTGTCGAGTGTGACACAGAGAGCTGAGCTCTTGCGCAAGACGCATTGGGATTAGTGTTTTCGAACTGGAACACCGAAAATTCTGTAACAGTGGAAATCACGCTCTTTTCTACCGGACGTCGTTAGCTCGATCGCGATGAAAAATCAATGATTTTCACCCTTTCCGATTGCAGAAAACCTGAAAACTACTTACGAATCAAATGCAATATCCACAATTATTGCTAGTCTATATAGCTGAACTTTTGGCCAAGGTCTAATTTAATATTTTATTTCGCAAATGTTGCATTTGCATTTGATGAATGATATTTCAGTAATAGGTATGTTGTAGCTTTAAAGTAGTCGTGCTTTCGAAGGAATTCGCAACTAATAATTTGAGGGGATTACTGCGCCAATATTATGAGCCATGAGAATGTAGTTTACTGAGCTACTGTCCTGGAGATTGTAAAAATTTCAGAGTTCGATAACAAAACTAGCCACCATAATTTATGCACTTTTTACAAGGTAAACAAAAAATATTGTTTTTCTCGGTGCATATGAACATTTCGTTTGCATTTACTTACAATGTAGGTTAACACCGTCGTCGATTGAAACTTTAATGAAATATTTTAAGCTTGTTCTGTTTTTTTTTTCTTATTCACTAATTATGCACTTATAATTCTTTACTCCTAATTATGTACACGCATCGAATAAAAACATGTAATTATTGCTATTAAAAGTTAACTTCAAATTGACAAATTTGTGCTCTATACACGTATGCACTATATATCATTCATAAAAAAATAATGAATTATCTCGAGAGGTCATAAATTTTAATGGAAAATAGTTTTGATCCATTATGTCTATTAACAAATTCTTTTGCAAATAACTATTTTGAAATCATGAGGAATCCGTTTTCCCACAAGAAGAGTGTCGGTATATAATACCCATGTGTACGAAGCTATAAAGAATAGCGAACGAGAGAAAATCAATCGTCGAATACGTAATCGAAGAGAGCAGAACTGCTTTATAAAACTGGAGCAATCGCAACAACATAGCCAAGGGCTAAGTTTTCGCGAGTCGAGCATTACGTACCGCAAAGTAAGATATTTTACGAACGAAGCCTCGTTTAACGAGGGGGAGGGGGAGCTTTGATTATCGGTTGCGGAAGGCCCACGAGAAGACATAAATATGCCTGAATCGACTTGATAACTGCACGGAGAGCAGCAGCGCCAAGTCATTGCTCGCATACAGAGCGTCTCGGCACAACCCCATGGGAAAAGACTCACGACTCGACTTTTTTCTTTCTTATCCTGTTCTTTTCCAGCGCTTGTGTGTGAGTGTGTCATTCGAGCAGGCGTGTATTTGCGTTTGACGTGACTCGGGGACCCTTTCATCTAGACGCTTATATGTTTCAATTTTAAGCCAAGGCGCTGCTATGCGCAAAGTCGAACGAGCTAATGTTTATTGCGGTGGTGGCGGCGGTGGCCGTACGCGCGCTAGAGGTTTTCTTTCCGCGTGAAAGGTTCGCACGTGAGGCTTGCGCAATTTTCGAAAAAAAAGGAAGGAAGGAGGGAAAGAAATTGAAGGGAAAAATGGAAATGGCAATATATACTGCTTGTGGTTAATGTAGCGCATTTTTGTTTTGTTTTGGATCGAGGAAAATTTGCATAGTTTTTTGAACGACTTGCCGATATACTGGGACTTTATAATGAGTTGGATTGTAAACACATTTTCGGTAAGTTTACGAGGTAAATCCGTGTGTTTCAACTAGGTTCTGGTGAACTGGATGGATTCGTGTACGCGATAAACTTTCGAATCGCGAATTTACATTTCGCGTTTTAATCGCGACTGCGAGAATTTAAATAAACTAGTATCATGTGACAGAATTTTCATACGCTAAACTTGCTAGATTTTAATCTATACGAATATGTTTACTTGGTGAAATTTTTTTTAAAACATTGGGGACAAAGGTAAAATTTATCTCGATTGGTGTCAGAATTGAAGAAAGTAACATTTCTTTTTTGTTTTTTAACGAGTTATTGAGTTCTGTAAGAAACGTTTTACAATTGACAATGGATGTAATGGAAACCATTATTTTTGATTTTGCAATTCATCGCAAGTTTTGGTTTATCATCGCTTTTATTATTTCACTTGTACGATTTTTAATATTTTTTAAGTTTTTTAAGATATTATTTAAGTTCTTATAAAGATATAAGTTTATTTAATACCATTTATTGGAAAATTGAAATAATTAAATGAAATAACAGAAATACAAGGTAGAGAAATCATTTTCTCAGTAAATCGATTATCTGATTTTAAAATTTTCAGAAAAAAATGCTAGAAACTCGTATACGGATGTCAATTGATAAATATTAATGTTTGATTTTAATACTTCGTTTTATGGAACAAAAAGTATATATCATTCAAAATACTTGAATTTACGCGAATATTATACGGAAATAAAGATTCACAGAATAAAACAGTACCATAAAAATGATCCAGTTTACGATCTTCCGGAAACATTAACTGTTCCTCCTTTTATTTTTGTACTTATTGAGAGTGCAGCGCGTATATATATAATTAATCATCTTTTAGTGGTTAATTTACGAGCGTATACCTACGATCAATCAGGAAAATCATGAAACTTAGAAATTCAGGAGTCGTTCGAACCGCAGTTATAAGAGAGAGAGAGAGAGAGAGAGAGAGAGAGAGAGAGAGAGAGAGAGAGAAGCGTTTTGTAAAAACTTGGGATGATTGCACCTTTTTCCTGACTGCAACTTAAAGGTATTCACCTTGATGAGGTAAACAAGCGATTTTCACCAAACGCTTAGATGACATCGCGATTAAAATCACTTGTACGATTTACGATATATCAATTCTGTCATGAATAAGACTTTTATCCATTGCCCGTGTTGCTTTCTACGAGTTCAAAAAATCATTAAAAATTGAGGATGTGGATTTTTGCGCATATGACAAAATTATAGTGCCGAACCAGTTTACGCATTTATTTGCCAGAATTCCTATGATGTGCGTTATTGCGTTATTGCGTGCCAGGACATATTACGTAAATTTTGTTAAACTAGAAGTTCCGATTTCCTTTTCAACAAATATGTTAATAATTTTTCATGTTGAATCCAAGTTTTTCTTCAAAGACGTAAATGTACGTAAATTCATTCATTATTGCATATACAAAAAAAAACTACCTTATTACGCATATGACAAAATTATAGTGCCGAACCAGTTTACGCATTTATTTGCCAGAATTCCTATGATGTGCGTTATTGCGTTATTGCGTGCCAGGACATATTACGTAAATTTTGTTAAACTAGAAGTTCCGATTTCCTTTTCAACAAATATGTTAATAATTTTTCATGTTGAATCCAAGTTTTTCTTCAAAGACGTAAATGTACGTAAATTCATTCATTATTGCATATACAAAAAAAAACTACCTTATTACGCATATGACAAAATTATAGTGCCGAACCAGTTTACGCATTTATTTGCCAGAATTCCTATGATGTGCGTTATTGCGTTATTGCGTGCCAGGACATATTACGTAAATTTTGTTAAACTAGAAGTTCCGATTTCCTTTTCAACAAATATGTTAATAATTTTTCATGTTGAATCCAAGTTTTTCTTCAAAGACGTAAATGTACGTAAATTCATTCATTATTGCATATACAAAAAAAAACTACCTTATTACGCATATGACAAAATTATAGTGCCGAACCAGTTTACGCATTTATTTGCCAGAATTCCTATGATGTGCGTTATTGCGTTATTGCGTGCCAGGACATATTACGTAAATTTTGTTAAACTAGAAGTTCCGATTTCCTTTTCAACAAATATGTTAATAATTTTTCATGTTGAATCCAAGTTTTTCTTCAAAGACGTAAATGTACGTAAATTCATTCATTATTGCATATACAAAAAAAAACTACCTTATTACGCATATGACAAAATTATAGTGCCGAACCAGTTTACGCATTTATTTGCCAGAATTCCTATGATGTGCGTTATTGCGTTATTGCGTGCCAGGACATATTACGTAAATTTTGTTAAACTAGAAGTTCCGATTTCCTTTTCAACAAATATGTTAATAATTTTTCATGTTGAATCCAAGTTTTTCTTCAAAGACGTAAATGTACGTAAATTCATTCATTATTGCATATACAAAAAAAAACTACCTTATTACGCATATGACAAAATTATAGTGCCGAACCAGTTTACGCATTTATTTGCCAGAATTCCTATGATGTGCGTTATTGCGTTATTGCGTGCCAGGACATATTACGTAAATTTTGTTAAACTAGAAGTTCCGATTTCCTTTTCAACAAATATGTTAATAATTTTTCATGTTGAATCCAAGTTTTTCTTCAAAGACGTAAATGTACGTAAATTCATTCATTATTGCATATACAAAAAAAAACTACCTTATTACGCATATGACAAAATTATAGTGCCGAACCAGTTTACGCATTTATTTGCCAGAATTCCTATGATGTGCGTTATTGCGTTATTGCGTGCCAGGACATATTACGTAAATTTTGTTAAACTAGAAGTTCCGATTTCCTTTTCAACAAATATGTTAATAATTTTTCATGTTGAATCCAAGTTTTTCTTCAAAGACGTAAATGTACGTAAATTCATTCATTATTGCATATACAAAAAAAAACTACCTTATTATTTTAATTATTTTTTAAATTATCAACACACTGTGTTTAATAACTAAAAATTAAATAACTTGCAACATCTTTCGCAAAAAAAGTATACAATACAGTACATTTTCATTCGCTATTATGAAAATTTTCTTTTCGTAAGCAATAGAACAAAAGGATTGGACAAGCTCGGTGGCCCAATCGGCGAAATAAAAAAAAACATATTGCATGCAATGACAAACGGAGAAATTAGAATGTAAAAAAATCTTGGAATCCAGCACGAAAAAATTCACGTGTTGGCGTAAGTTCAACGCCTAATTTCACTTTCATTATCACTTATTGTACTTTCCCCGTTTCTGAGTCAAACGCGCTGCATTTGAAAAAATGCTGCTTCACAATAAAAACTTTCTTTTCGAATCTTCCGGTACTTTTTCAACTCCCTGCACTTCTATATATGTGTATGCATATAGTCTGATATCTAAGTATATTCGACATTAGCTAATTTCATGGAGTGAAATTCCATGTACCGTTTAATTTTTAGACTTAAAATGATTAGATTTTAGACCGAGAAATGTAAGTAAGTGGTAAACTGAATTAGCTGATCCGTTTTATTCAATCATTTCTTCTAAGCCTTTCATTGACAGACATTTTCAATTATATGAAAGAATTTCAAATAAAACTGTCACTAATACTAATATTTTTGCAAAAAATATAAATAAATCAATAAACGTCAAGCTAAAGGGCTTAAAAGAATGAAGCGAGTAAAATAGAAGAGCGAAAGCAAAGGTAGATAGGTAGGTAGGATGAATAATAAAAATGTGCGCCGGCGGTCTAAATAAAATAGCAGCGGGTCCACGTACCTTAAAACAATTTTCGGAAAATGCAAAGAGCCTCTAAATCTTGAGCTGTCGAGTCCACGAACTGCATCGGTCGTAAAACGACATGAATTCAGGACTGGCTGCACTCGGTCCGTTGGCTTTATCCAAATATCCCAGGCTGTTTTATCTCGAAACGTGACTGAAAAAAAAAATCCGCTTACACGATAGTGCGGCGGCCTCTCCCCCGAAAAAAAAAACTCAACCTCGAATCTAAAGAATGTGCACTCGTAACCGGGATCGCACACGCATTCGCGATAAATCGATCGAGTAATCCTTGTCTGTCCGAGAAAACACTATAATATATGACGAATGCTGAGGCGCAACAATGTGCGAGCCGAGCGCTGCAGGGGACTCGGGCTCTTTTCGGGCTTAGGAGGCCCTTGCTTATAGTAATTGTTGGTGCAGACGACTGAACGCCAAGATTGTTAGAACCAAGTTTATAAACCGCGGGAGAAAGTAAAGGGAGCTCTCGCGTATAATACCGACGCGCGCCGTTCAAACTCGACGCGGTAGTGTTGCACTCACACACATACACACGTACAGAGAGTGTGTAGTGAGAGTGTAGTCATGGGTACGTATATACACTCTCGCTTGTGTGGTACTACAACGTCTACAACAGCCCCACGCGGTGCGAGAGTATTGTTGAAAGCTTCGAGATTAGGGGGACCGAGGGTCAAGCCGTGGAGTTTATAGCCAGTCACCGCGAGTGCCTCTTTCAATGTTACGTTTTCTCGGCTGCTGCTTTTTAGCCTCTCCCTCTTCCTTTTTGTCAGTCGGTAGCTGGTCGCGGACGAGTCTTGCAGCCGCGACTCTAGGATCCCGCGGGGACTAATTTCACGGCGCATTGTCTTGCTGCTCGTTTGCGGACTCCTTGTTGCGCGCCTAGTTGGCGGATGATGATTTTTAGGGTCCCACGGATTCCTTTTTTTTTTTATTCAGGTCGAGGTTGCCTAAAGCTGAAATTTGGAAAAATATGCATAAGCTAAATTAGCTGGAAAATAGTAAGAGGCAAATGTGCGGTTTGATACATTGCCGCAGCGCGATTTGTATATAATCCAGGTGAAATATTTCAGATTTAGAAAATGTTTACATATTTTCCGAACGCGTCACGGTTGCGACATTGCACTTGTGATTAATTATTCCGATATATACACTTTTTGTATAAATGAAAATTATATAACGTACGCAAGAGTTTCGTGTCAAAATTCAAAATTAAACATTTTAAATTGCTCAAGTTTTATGAAACGGTTGTAATTTGCTACTACAGCCTGATGTACATGTGTATTTATTGATCATAAAATCTTTAATAGGTCGAGCATTAGATTTTTTTTTGCGACAAAAAATAAGTAAACGAAAATAATATATAAACAGTTCAAAAAAGATACGTTTAAGTAAATTAACTTATTTTAAAGGGTCTTATGAATACTTCGAGAAAAAAATATGAACGATACTGTATTTTTATTTTAAAGTTTGCATGTCTTCCTTGCGACAAGGACCAAGTAAAGCATTTCATAGGTAGAGTAACTGGTCATTCTAGTTCTAGGATAAAGTATCACTAAGCAAAGTCAGATTCACTTTTTACTGCTTCAAATTTAGAAAGTACGCACTTATTTTTTTAAACGGAAGTTATGATTATTTGGAACAACAAAAAACTTCTGGGTTAAAAAAATGACACATTGTGTGCATTATTGTGTTATTTATTACGACAATCAAAATGTGATTGAATCAAAAGGAAGTTTTAATCACTCGAAAGATTTATTAGGAAAGAGAATGATTGAAAAAAAATAAATTACTGCGATCAAATGGCACGAATGTATATCCTTCTGAGAAATAAAAAAAACAAGGTTTCAATTTGGCATATAATAGATAGCACCTTCACTTTTTTACAGATGACTTTAGAATTAACAGCTACTCTACAATGGAATGATTTGAACATAAAGAATGAGTCATGCATTCTACTTTTACAAATGCTGATTTTACATAATCCAAGTATTTTTGGCTGTAGTAAACAATAATTTTGATAATTATTTTTTATTTATGTTAAAAATCGTTCAGATGCTTGCTTTTCAAGTCAGACGCTTGGATATTCCAGCAAAACGAGAAAAGTATAAATTAAAAGAACATTCTCTTATATACAGCAAAAGTGATAAAAATTGCTGTAAATATTTAAATAACCACCTTTTCTGCGTAAAAATATACTCTTTTTGCTTAATACTGAGCTTAATAAATTAGCATTAGTAGCACTGCTTGTTCCTAGAAGAAGGAAGACAATTGTTTTCGAATTCCTACGTATAGCTGGCCTACATAAATACCCAGGATAAAAAGATTTATGTTTTATGACAAACAAGACATTACGAACAATTATCATTATGGTCATGCTTCTTTTAAATACACTTCTTCCTACTTACTTACAATTTAGCATTGCATCATCTTTTGCATTATTGTCAATATGTTACTTAAACTTGAATGTGCTTTAGTGAAGATTATACCATTTTAATTTATAAAAACTTATCAAATTATCATTCGTGTTACATACAACAAATTCACGTTTATTTTTACAAGTTATTGGTAAAAATAATTTGACAAAAACAGCTTTAAATTTTTCTAATGTATCTATAAGATACTTGTCACGGTTTCAGTTTCGATTTACGAACAGTAATTTTTGGTCTGATCCGCAAGCGATTTATTCACTAGGGGACAGAGCCACGAAGTAATATTATATGCCTGATAAAAATCTTTATTATTTTATAGTACTTTTCGACACTTACACACCAGCGTCGAACAATATTTTATACCATGAGAGCCTAAAAATCGTGTCAAAGTTGTGATTTTTATGTTAGAGTAGTATATATAAGTTAACGTAACTAATAACAAATAGGTATATCGAATTTCTACTACTTTTCATCGATAATGCAAGCACCTAGCTCGAGACCCAGTTAATGTAAACAAAATTTCATGTTGTTCATTTGATTATATTCATTACTTGATCACGCACGTTTTTCAAACTAATGCAAAAATCATGAAGCTGGAAAACCGAATAGAGATATTCGCTTTAATCTTAAGAGATATGTACCTATGAAACAAAACGTACCTACTTTTCATATTGTTATTCTCTAGAAAATTGACACAAACAGTACATTCTAATCTGGTAGTATGCAAATTTCTGTAGTAAATCATACTTTGTACGTTAACTCTCCAAACCATGAATTTAAATTTACAGATTCTTATATTAAAATTTATAACTTCCAAAATTTAATATAATCACATAATCGAAAAATAGTCAACATGAAGATAGAAACATTCTGATATCTGATAGCTTAATTTAATATTTTACTCCACTATATTTTTTAAGACGATGTAAAATAAAAAAATTATTCGTTCATACATATTTCGTACTTTCTTAAAGAAATTTAAAGTAACGGAGATTGAAACAAGTTTTTAATGAGCGTATTTCTAAACCTGTTTTTTTATAGTACTTGATGAAAATAATAAAAGTAAAATAAATATAATATAAAAATCAAAAATGTTTCGGTATTACATCTATGGCCTAACTTTAAAAATGCTTACATGGGGTAAATTGAAACAATTACGAAGCAGTTTTATATTCATTTAAAGTATACTTTAAATATCTATATGATATTTTAATAGTATTAGCAATTATTAAAATTCATAAAATAGTTTATCTTTTGTAGAGCACAAAAAATAACTTTTATGATTTAACACATTCTTATCTCTGATGATATAATTCAGTAGGTAATAGTTACTTTTTAAGATGATATTTTTCATGAACGTAACTATTTAAAAAAAATTTTAATTAGATAAAAGTAAAAGGCGTGAGAAAGATACTAATCATCTATCTTCTATAAGGTATTTAATTTGAGTTTAAAGTTACATTTCTAGTTTACTCATTAAATCTCACGTAATACTTATGATTTAATGTCCAATATTATTTCTACAATGAATATAAAATAAGCGATATACGATCATATTCGCTACTATTACCCACTTCTCAGTTTCTTATGCTAGTGTTCATAATTTCTAAATATGATTAAGGACTTAAGAGTCTTTGAAACTTATAAATAAAATATAATAAATTTATAAGTAAAATCCCATCATTAGCGAGGACGTTACAAAAACGCAATCGGTGCGAATCATGACAAACTAATCTTTGTGAAATTTTTTCTTCCTAATTTTAATGACAATCCCTATACATAAGCGAAGAGATTTTTAACTCCGCAGCACGGCATTATATGTAGAAACATCGCGAATTAGATAAAAAGAAAAGAGCGTGAGAAGGATAAAGAGGATCTATTTTGTGGACGTAATAGGCACTGTGAAGCCGGCGTTACTGTCTCAATTTCTTTGACTATGAAAAATATAGCTAAAGATATAGCTCGGAAAGTACGTTTCCATAAATCTAATCTTTTTAAAGGCTTTTTCTCATGCCCGGCCGATATTACATATTCGACTAGCACAGATAATTGAAAGTTATATATGTGTGACAACTGATAGTTAAGCCAACATCTTTTCGTATACAATAATAATTTAAGCCTTCGAAATAGTGGTCCTGTTTAGTGTATTTTAAGTATTATTTACGTCATAAATTTTGTACGATTTTATGTACCCATCGATAGACAGCGGACGCATATCACGTGCCAAATTTTTTTTTTACCCCTGCGTCACTTTCACTGTTACTTTTATACTTATGTTTGTCTCGCGCTTTGTTTTTTAAAAAACAAAATTGGTAGCGACCGTAAGACTGATCAAAAAGAGTAGTGAAAGGCGTAGGATTAATGCTGACCATAAAAGAATGGTACATACTTGAATTTGCAAAGTATCATGCGAGCGGCGCTGGTGCCTATGTGCAGGCGCTTTTTTTTTCTCTTTACATTCCGACAACACATACAGGTACACGGGATCCTTTCGAAACACTTGCCACGTACAATTTGTCTACTCTAATTTGTGAAAAATTCATGCATCAGCTGGAAATGTCTTGTTTGAAAAAGTGCGAATTAGCTTTCTTGGGTACTGGAAAAACGTAGGCTAGCTTTTATCGCGCAATAAAAGTGATATAAGTGTTTGAAAAGGACTCAAAAAGTTCGAGTCGCAATTTTTTTACGGCGATCTCGACACAGCCGATGTATGGCTAACGCGAAAAACATCGGGTATTATGCGAAAAGGATAATTAATCGGTTTTAACCTCAATTTATACACGACACTTTTCCCTTGCAATTTAACTATATGAAAAGTGCCGCTTGCTTGCCTAGCCACAGGCACACGCATAAAACGTAATGCCTCGGCTGCAGCTCGCGCACACAGGCTTATGCCTAAGCCACAAAAGTAAACTCTGATTATACTCGCACTGATTAATAACCGTCGTAAAAAGTTATGATATACAGGCCGAATTATCATTCCTAATAATCACCGCGTCGTGTCGCATGTCGTCAGCAGCCCTGCGTGCACACTTTTTTTTTCCCGCGCTTTTTCCTGCACGTCGCGACAGGCTCACACAGCATGCTCACTATAGCTCCACATAAATGTTACAATGCGCACGCGCATATACGCGGCGCAACACCCGTGATTTTTCCCCGAAGCCCATCCAATTATAATCGTAACGACTACTGCGACAAAAGAAATAATCCGCGGCTCTGCAGAGCTAGGGTTCGCGTATAGCACGTTTCATTACCAACTTGTGTGTGTGCGCGCACGAGAGAGAGAGAGAGAGAGAGAGAGTTGGGCGAGTTATTTGCCTTCTAATTGACATGTTGTAATCCGATCGTTCCATGACTTTGCCAACGCCGTCCTCGATTTTTTATCTCTCCTGCATACGGCAGCTACTTTTCATAGAAATGTTATTATAATCGTATACAATCCTACACGGCGCGTTGCTTTCCGTTTTTCTCCACATTTCGACGACTGGAATTCGATGTGGATGAATCGTTGGGGTTCAGTAGAATTAAACAAGGACAAGGATACTTACCGCGCTCTCTTTGCGTTTTATACGTAAGGTAGAGGTAGTTTTCGATATTCCTGGGTCATGAATTCGAAACATTGTTCGAATCTCTTTTCAAAGACGGAAGACGCACTTTTTATCACTGTTATATGCGTCGACTGCATTCATAATGGGCAGTAGTCTATAAACGTTGATTTAATCAAATTTTTGCGTAATAAGATTTATTCTAGACGCGCGGTAACCGTCGAGTTATAAAAACAACTGTTTACTCTTACTCTTGCTCTATCTTTATTCTGCATACTTTTGCATAATTTCCTTTAAAATGTACTGCCTACTTTTACTCTTTCGCCCATAACAAAGATAATCACATCGGCGACCCGCAAGATTTCGCAATTACTATGTACTTTGCACCAGTTTATAATATAGACTTTAATGTCTGCATCTATCTTGGCTATACGCGAATCTATCGCGAGATATGGTTTTATTAAGTAAAATGACTCTTCCTGGGCAGGTATTGCTTTATAGGTACCTGCAACAACGAACTTTAACTGTACTGCAGCAGTTACATGTGTACACATGCAACGAAGGTGCGAAATACAGTATCTCCTAGAATACGCAATTGCACGAAATTGGCATCTCAACATATAAGGAATTTCAAATCTGTTTACTGCACTTGAACCGTTCGTGAATCGTGATGGCGCGACTCTAAGCGAATGCGGACTTTCTCGCTTAACGGAACCTACCTATATATACATGTGTGCGAGTGCCGCACGCGTACACGGCCTAAGAGTATCCTAGCAGGTGAAAAAGAAAGAAGCCGCGAGCGCGGGACGAAAGTACAAGTAAACCAGGAGAACTTGGAAATGTTGCCAAGGTCTAGATGCGATTAAATTTTTATCTTTGCAAAATTGGAGCACTTGACTTTGAGGAAATGGATTTCAACCCGCAGGAAATAAATATTTATAAATTACACTTTCCATCGTCATTAAAGTAATGCATCATTTGTGCGAAACATTTATTTTATTTTTACTCATTTTATGTAGAAGTATTGATAACAAGGTATGGGTAGTTTTTGAGAATATTATGCCTGGCTAGACTGTTTGATTGAATTTTAAACGGGGCGGAAAACCGGTACAGTAATCGGTCAATAAAATAACTTGCATTAGAGTTACATAATAATGCAAAAAATATTCAGTTTTAATACTTTCTTAAAAAGTCAATATAATGCGAAAAGGTCACATAAGACTTGCACTTTCGAACATTGATATTCATAAATCATTTTAAAACAAGGGATAAGTTAACAGTATAAGTTAACAGCTGCAGAACATGTACAAACTTAAAAAATAAGTTGACAGAACATATATGTGCTTATATTGCATAAAATAAATAAAATCAAGTAATTTATAATTTTAAGATATTTTTATTTTACGCCTTTCCAACGGCAAAAATATAATGTGATTGTTTAGCGTATCGCTAAGCAGGTATACAAAATAAGATCTACAAGTCTAAATTTCTTAAACATTAGTCAGTCGCTTATCATGTACTGAATTCGACAGTACCAAAATAAAGTATTATGTCAAACGCTAACTTAAGAGATATACATTTTCATTTGCGTGTATAAATAAATATAGTTATAATAATTTCAATATATGCTTAAGTATAATTAAAGCGCATTGAATTCTCACTCGAAACTATGCATATATTTGTCTGCATTCATTCCTTCTTTAAAAACTACAAATATAGATTTATTAAAGCACGCAAACATAAATTCGGATTGACAAGTCACTTTCGAGCGAATTTCTATTGGTATTTCACTCACATCCTTCTTGAATATAGTCCCAATTCCTCTGATATATGGAATAATTGTTATTGTTGTTCAATAATATAAATTTCTAATTTTCATTTTATCACAATCCAACCATGCTTTACTTTTTCTCTGTAGACATTTAATTTTATTACTTTCAAAAAAATGTGTACCATATTATTGCCATAAAAGTTAAATTTTTATAATTTGCAAGTATGTTACAGTTGATGTATGCACGAACACAAAAATTTAAGTGATAATCTCAAATAAAATTAAAAAAAATAATGAATACGAGACTTTTTATATAAAAAAATGTATTTCATTTTCGTAAATTAATAAAAAATAAAATAGTTTAAAAATTTAAGCCGCGTAATAGCTCTGAAACTACATTAAAAATTATTGCTTTAGTCAAAGAATAATACTTTTAAAGTTATTTTTTCAGATCTTATAAAACTGTAGGCCCTAAAGGGGCTTTCTGAATCTTCACTTGATTTTCGTTTACAATTTTCCGATATCATTCATTGATAGCATCAATAATATTCATTTACAATCCAATGTTCGTAGTCATGACTACCACTGTTGCATGTTTTATATTGTTTCATCCTCCTCGACTTTTCGTTCTTGAAATCTTGAAACCGCACAGACGATCGCTACATATAGATCCTTCAAATTTCATCTCGGTTCGTATCATACGTTTACCGAGATATTCGATACGAACAGTGACAAGTCAATCATAGAGCAATTCAGCGATAAGCTTTAGCCTTCTCTGCCCAAGCGAATAAGTCAATACTAGGTATTGCTTCAAAATTAGTACAGGCTCTTAATTCATTTCTGGAAGTGTAAAAATAAAATTATTATTACGTTTGAATGATATGTAACGTTTAAGATAGTTATAAATAATAAAAATTATAAAAATACTGAAAATATATATGCAGTATTAAACAGTAATATTTTTTTTGTAACACTAATATTGCACTATAGGATAATTATAGTATTTATGTATAATTTGATTATACAATAGTTTAAAAATTTAATAATAAAAATCATTATTGAAAAGAAAGTCAACTATTGAGGATATTTTATAAAAAAAAAATTAGCGCAAATGGCAAGTAAAAGCTTTTATAATCTGTCCAAAAAATGTCGGTAAAGTAGAAAATGTATTCTTAATATATTAAATAACATCCTTACCCTGATAGTGGTTTCAGGAAAGCATTTGCTTGCATCTTTGTGATGTTATCACCATTATCACAGAAAATTCTTGCCAAAGTTACTTTTTTCAAGCTGTTTAATTGAGCTAAAAATAAATTTTTCTTTAGTAAAAATAGAACTTACATGGTACGAATCAGTAGTATTAATTTTTTGTACATTACCAATAGAGAAAGGTTGCGGCTGATCAAGAAAATCATAGAAGTATCGATCAGTGCGACGAGTTCTCAAGAATTGGGTAGTTATTAGACAACGGAATGTTGGTCCTAACATAGCGTCGTCAATTGGCCTTTCAGCCATACCTCCAATTATGAGATCAACATCATCAGGTCTTTTGTACAGGTCTCGTAATTTCTTAACCATCTGCAAAAATTATTTGTAAAGTTGAAAAATATTGTTTCAGATTAGTTTTATGAATAATTAGTAATTTAAATATTTTATCAGTATATAGTCATGTCAAGATTGATATCAACTGATATTTTTACTATAAAATTTTACAAAGTTTTTGAAATTCCAAAGCTCCTTACCTCAAGGGGAACATAATCTAAAAAGTCATCAAATGTCTTTGCAGCGCGCAAACCACAATGTTTACGGTAATCATTGTAGCCTGGAATACCGTGATCACGACCTCTTTGAATGTCAAGACTAATTTGATCTAGACCTACAGCGCTTTTTGTCTTGTACAGTTGACTTGTTATCTGTAGAGTAAAATATACTTGATTTACATCTTCTGTTGTACATTGATAAGACTCATTCATATAATGGTATACAAACTTACGTCTGAAACTAAATGGAGATCCATTTTCTGTATATTTTGAGAGGCAAGACCACGAACGAGACCATCGAAAATGTTATCTGTTTCAATATAAAGTGGCTTATAAAAGTAGTCTGATAATCGCAGACTGTCGTTAATTTTTCTGTCATTATCTGTTATACTGAAATCGTTAAAAAATAATTATTGTTATGTTAAATAAAAATCGTACCACTTACTTATGCTAAAAAACTAGTATGTAATTATAAAAATTAACTACAATTTTAAGTAAGTTATATTCAATACAAATACAAAATTTCTGTAATGCACTATTTATTACAATGATAGTCCTTTCAAAACTTTTAAAAACGCATAAAAGTAATAGCT
Organism: Megastigmus stigmatizans; assembly: GCA_900490015.1. Taxonomy (NCBI): domain Eukaryota; kingdom Metazoa; phylum Arthropoda; class Insecta; order Hymenoptera; family Megastigmidae; genus Megastigmus; species Megastigmus stigmatizans. Next base: position 37,869 of record UELV01080496.1, read on the forward strand.
ATTTGTTAGTTAAAGTGCTGTAAAAATGAAAATAATTGCTATAAAATTAGCAAAACACAAAACTTAAAATTTTTTTTAATACGCTTTGCTTAAAATAAAAACATTTTGCATAATAATACGACGTTAAGGTATTTCTACCAAGGGAACTAAGAATTCTTTAATTTTCTTATGAGCTGCAGTTTTTAAGTGCAGTGAGGTCTTTTGAGTCACCTTAATTGTCCTTGCTTGAGCGATTGAAGGAAGCGAAGGGCGGCGGTGGCAACTTCATTGCTCACAGATGGATCGTTGTAGAAATTGTAATGCGATGAGCTGTAATTGGCTTCGACGCCCAGACCGGTCGATCGAGCGTAGCGCTTGCCAATTATTAACGGCAACCACTCTTTGTAAGTGATATGCTGAATCTCGGCAATTACGATACGTCGCGCTTCCTGATAAATGGTCTCGTCTGACCATGAGGGATTTATTTCAGCGAGTTTGCGGGCTACGCGATTGTGTTCGCGAACCCAAAGCGTATGCATCACAGCCAATTGCGGTTCGGCGTTTGCGCGTTCATCGCCTGAAAAAGATTTAAGTTTATTTCATTATTCAATTATCAATAGTTCATTTCATTATAACATTAAGTAAAATTCAACAGAATGATTAGACCATGTAACTTTATATATATATATATATGCTAGTCAATAATATATATATATATATATA